>PISX010034482.1:0-13948 GCA_004024625.1 Mellivora capensis
TGAAAGTGCACCCTGGAATGCTTCTGAGCAATCAAGATTCCTCACCCAAATGAAAGAAAAAAAAAAAAAAAAGAAAGAGAGAAAGCAGGAAAAGAGAGAAAGAGAGAGAGAGACAGGAAAAAGAAAGGATAAAAGAGAAGGCTCAGCCCAAATGGGCCCCAAGGTAAGGTTTGTGTAGTATACAAACAAATACAGACAAACAAAAAGACTGATAAAAGCATATGACAAGAGAAGAAAAAAGATATGTGTGTATATATATATATATATATATGTATATACATATATATATATATATATAATGTCAAAAAGAACCCTAAGTATAAATTTATATACTACCAGGACAAACACAAGTATACAAAAATACTGGTAGGAGAAAAAGATGGGACAGTGTTATAGATTCTCAGTGTGGGTGAGGAAGGTTATTTTGCTTCTTCCTGGATGTATCTTGATATCTTTTTTAAGGGATACATCTTTCCTCAGATAACAGGGGATTAAAAATTGGTTTCCTATAGGAGGAGCATTGATTGGGGAAAGGGGATTACCTTGAATTTTAACTCTATATGAATATTAGCAAATAAAGGTAAAGAAAAGAATGATCTAAACTAAAGTGACATTTAAAAAAAATAAAAAAATAGAAAAGCAAAGAAAAACATGGGTATATGTATCAAAATGTTCAGGTTAAAGGGTTATTATAGAATTTGATGTACTGGACATCTCACTGTGATGGTAAATAGGCTAAAAAATCTATATAAAAAATAAAAAAGATTAAAAAATTAAAAAAATGAACCAGAATCATGGGAACGAATTAAAAATTAAACGTATCTATGAAGTAGTAGTGATTGTTGTCTTCTCGGTGGGTTGGCTTTCTGGCGGACAGGCCTGCTGCGTGGGTTTTCAGGAGGTGTTTCCTGAGTTAGGTCCTCCCGCCCCCATCCAGGGGGTGGGCTCTGAGGAAACCGGGCCTTTAGGCTTTTGTTCTCTGGAGGTTTTTATGTCTGTTCATTTGTTTTCTCTTTCCTTGGAAGCTCCCGATGGTTCTTCGATGTTTAGAGGAAAGCAAACTGCACCCAGACCTCCCTCTCAGAGAGAAGCCCCAGTCCGTTCCCCTCTGGGTGCTGCAGAGCAGGTTCCCAGCCGCGATCTCTGGGGACACCTGTACGTCCTGCTTGTACTCAAAACCACAATAGCGGCAGCTGTCTGGGCAGCTCCAGACCGCCAGAACGGTTCCAAGCAGGGAAGGCATACGGATATTTTCCCGCTGGCCCAGGCTGGGAGCGCTCAAACTTTCTGGGTCCTAGAGAGCCCGGCTGGCGCCTGCATGCCTCGCTCAGGGGAGGGTGTGGAGCGCGTCTCAGGCTCTGCTAGCACAGCACAGCGCACGTGTGGGGACTGCAAAAGGCTGTTTCTGCTCCGTGAGTGTCCCAGACGCTGCCACATGCCAAGGCCCTTAGGTGGTCTCCTCACAGCTCTGGGACCAAGACCTGGTTTCTCCACTGCACTCTCTCTGGCTCAGCGCCAGGGTTGTCTGTCCTCCGTGGGGGACTTCAGCCCCTGTCCCTAACAGTTCCAATTCCCACAATTTCACCCTGCAATCTTTTCTCTTTTTGAGTGCTTTCTATCCGACTTCAAGTTAATGCTGGTCCCCAGTCATAGGGCACTCTCGTATTGGGGTATTACTTCCCAATGCATCTCCTCTGGTGGCTCCCTCCCCCTTTTGTTTATCTTCCGATACCAGTCCAGCGTTCCCACTCTGCTTTACCTGCTCACTGGTGTCTTCTGCCCCTGTAGAGATCCTGACGTGTAGAATTCTGGTCTGAGGCTGATTTCATGAGTGATCAGAGTTCCTTGGTAGGTAATCAGCTCACTTTAGGGGACAGGTTGAACCAGAGCCTCCTCCTAATTCCCCGCCATCTTGTCTCCCAAAACCCCAAGTTCCGTTTTTCATTCTTTAAAATTTTGGGAGTACTTTCTTCTAAGAGACAAAATTACCCCACAATTAAGTGGGTGACCCTGTTCTACTCACCCGTCTAATATATATATATATTTTTCTTTTTTATATTTTTTCTTTATTTGTTTTATTTTTTTAATTTTCATTTCTGAGCTTCTTTTTTCCCCTTTCTCCCCCCCCCCCATGATTTGGGGTCTCTTCTGATTTGGTTAAAGGGCATTTTCCTGGGGTCTTTGCCACCCTTTTAGTATTTTATTTGCTCAGTCATATACTCTTATCTGGAAAAAATGACAAGGTGGAAAAACTCACCCCAAAAAGAACCAGAGACAGTACTGAAGTCTAGGGACCTAATCAATACAGACATTGCTAATATGTCAGATATAAAGTTCAGAATGAAGATTCTCAAGGTTCTAGCCAGGCTTGAAAAAGGCATGGAAGATATTAGAGAAACACTCTATGGAGATATAAAAGCCCTTTCTGGAGAAATGAAAGAACTAAAA
Source organism: Mellivora capensis (assembly GCA_004024625.1). Classification (NCBI taxonomy): domain Eukaryota; kingdom Metazoa; phylum Chordata; class Mammalia; order Carnivora; family Mustelidae; genus Mellivora; species Mellivora capensis. The sequence goes on from PISX010034482.1 coordinate 2,449, forward strand.
TCTAACGAAGTTGAAATAAAAAAAGCTATTAATGAGGTGCAATAAAAAATGGAGGCTCTTACTGCTAGGATAAATGAGACAGAAGAAAGAATTAGTGATATAGAAGACCAAATGACAGAGAATAAAGAAGCTGAGCAAAAGAGGGACAAAGAACTACTGGACCATGAGGGGAGAATTTGAGAGATAATTGACACCATAAGATGATACAACATTAGAATAATTGGGATTCCAGAAGGAGAAGAAAGAGAGAGGGGAGCAGAAGGTATATTGGAGAGAATTATTGTAGAGAATTTCCCTAATATGGCAAAGGGAACAATCATCAAATTCCAGGAGGTGCAGAGAACCCCCTCAAAACCAACAAGAATAGGTCCACATCCCGTCAAGTAATAGTAAAATTTACAAGTCTTAGCGACAAAGAGAAAATCCTGAAAGCAGCCCGGGAAAAGAAATCTGTAACATACAATGTAAAAATATTAGATTGGCAGCAGATTTGTCCACAGAGACCTGGCAGGCCAGAAAGAACTGGCATGATATATTTAGAGCACTGAACGAGAAAAACATGCAGCCAAGAATACTATATCCAGCTAGGCTATCATTGAAAATAGAAGGAGAGATAAAAAGCTTCCAGGACAAACAAAAACTGAAAGAATTTGCAAACACCAAACCAGCTCTACAGGAAATATTGAAAAAGGTCCTCTAAGCAAAGAGAGAGCCTAAAAGAAGTAGAACAGAAAGGAACAGAGACAATATACAGTAACAATCACCTTACAGGCAATACAATGGCACTAAATTCATATCTCTCAATAGTTACCCTGAATGTTAATGGGCTAAATGCCCCCAATCAAAAGACACAGGGTATCAGAATGGATAAAAAAACAAAACCCATCAATATGTTGCCTACAAGAAACTCATTTTAGACCCGAAGACGCCTCCAGATTTAAAGTGAGGGGGGTGGAAAATAATTTACCATGCTAATGGACATCAGAAGAATCTGGGGTGGCAATCCTTATATCAGATCAATTAGACTTTAAGCCAAAGACTATAATAAGAGATGAGGAAGGACACTATATCATATTCAAAGGGTCTGTCCAACAAGAAGATCTAACAATTTTAAATAACTATGCCCCTAACGTGGGAGCAGCCAACTATATAAACCAGTTAATAACAAAATCAAAGAAACACATCAACAATAATACAATAATAGTAGGGGACTCCAACACTCCCCTTACTGAAATGGACAGACCATCCAAGCAAAAGATCAACAAGGAAATAAAGGCCTTAAATGACACACTGGACCAGATGGACATCACAGATATATTCAGAACATGTCATCCCAAAGCAACAAAATACACATTCTTCTCTAGTGCACATAGAACATTCTCCAGAATAGATCACATCCTGGGTCATAAATCAGGTCTCAACCAGTATCAAAAGATTGGGATCATTCCTTGCATGTTTTCAGACCACAATTCTCTGAAGCTAGAATTCAATCACAAGAGGAAATTTGGAAAGAACCCAAATACATGGAGACTAAACAGCACCCTTCTAAAGAATGAATGGGTCAACCAGGAAATTAAAGAAGAATTGAAAAAATTCATGGAAAGAAATGATATTGAAACACAATGGCTCAAAATCTGTGGGACACAACAAAGGCAGTCCTGAGAGGAAAATATCTAGTGGTACAAGCCTTTCTCAAGAAACAAGAAAGGTCTCAAATACACAACCTAACCTTACACCTAAAGGAGCTGGAGAAAGAACAAGAAAGAAAACCTAAACCCAGAAGGAGAAGAGAAATCATAAAGATCAGAGCAGAAATCAATGAAATAGAAACCAAAAAAACAATAGAACAAATCAACGAAACTAGGAGCTAGTTCTTTGAAAGAATTAATAAGATTGATAAACCCATGGCCAGACGTATCAAAAAGAAAAGAGGAGGGGTGCCTGGGTGGCTCAGTGGGTTAAAGCCTCTGCCTTCGGCTCAAGGTCCTGGGATCCAGCCTTGCATCGGGCTCTCTGCTCAGCAGGGAGCCTGCTTCCTCCTCTCTCTCTGCCTACTTATAATCTCTGTCTGTCAAATAAATAAATAAAATCTTTAAATAAAAAGAAAAGAAAAAAAAAAGAAAAGAGGAAGGACCCAAATGAATAAAATCATGAATGAAAGTGGAGATATCACAACCAACACCAAAGAAATACAAACAATTATAAGAACATACTATGAGCAACTCTACGCCACCAAATTGGACAATCTGGAAGAAATGGATGCATTCCTAGAGACATATAAACTACCACCACTGAACCAGGAAGAAATAGAAAACCTGAACAGACCCATAACCAGTAAGGAGATTGAAACAGTCATCAAAAATCTCCAGACAAACAAATGCCCAGGGCCAGACGGCTTCCCAGGGGAATTCTACCAAACATTTAAAGAAGAATTAATTCTATTCTCCTGAAACTGTTCCAAAAAATAGAAATGGAAGGAAAACTTCCAAACTCATTTTATGAGGCCAGCATCACCTTGATCCCAAAACCAGACAAGGATCCCATCAAAAAAGAGAATTACAGACCAATATCCTTGATGAACACAGATGCAAAAAGTCTCACCCAAATACTAGCCAATAGGATTCAACAGTACATTAAAAGGATTATTCACCACAACCAAGTGGGATTTATTCCAGGGCTGCAAGTTTGGTTCAACATCTGCAAGTCAATGTGATACAACACATTAATAAAAGAAAGAACAAGAACCACATGATACTGTCAATAGATGCTGAAAAAGCATTTGACAAAGTAAAGCATCCCTTCCTGATCAAAACTCTTAAAAGTGTAGGGATAGAGGGCACATACCTCAATATTATCATAGCCATCTATGAAAAACCCACCGCAAATATCATTCTCAATGGAGAAAAACTGAAAGCATTTCCGCTAAGGTCAGGAACACAGCAGGGATGTCCATTATCACCACTGCTATTCAACATACTACTAGAAGTCCTAGCCTCAGCAGTCACACAACAAAAAGAAATTAAAGGCAGCCAAATCAGCAAAGAAGAAGTCAAACTATCACTATTTGCAGATGATATGATACTATATGTGGAAAACCCAAAAGACTCCACTCCAAGTCTGCTAGAACTTGTACAGGAATTCAGTAAAGTGTCAGGATATAAAATCAATGCACAGAAATCAGTTGCATTTCTCTACACCAACAACAAGACAGAAGAAAGAGAAATTAAGGAGTCAATCCCATTTACAATTGAACCCAAAACTGTAAGATACCTAGGAATAAAACTAACCAAAGAGGCAAAGAATTTATACTCAGAAAACTATAAAGTTCTCATGAAAGAAATTGAGGAAGACACAAAGAAATGGAAAAATGTTTCATGCTCCTGGATTGGAAGAACAAATATTGTGAAAATGTCTATGCTACCTAAAGCAATCTACATTTAATGCAATCCCTATCAAAATCCAACCCATTTTTTTCAAAGAAATGGAACAAATAATCCTAAAATTTATATGGAATCCGAAAAGACCTTGAATCACCAAAGGAATATTGAAAAGGAAAGCCAACGTTGGTGGCATCACGATTCCGGACATCAAGCTCTATTACAAAGCTGTCATCATCAAGACAGTATGGTACTGGCACAAAAACAGACATATAGATCAATGGAACAGAATAGAGAGGCCAGAAATAGACCCTCAACTCTGTGGTCAACTAATCTTTGCTAAAGCAGGGAAAAAATGTCCAATGGAGAAAAGACAGCCTCTTCAATAAATGGTTTTGGGAAAATTGGACAGCCACTTGCAGAAAAATGAAATTGGATCATTTCCTTACACCACACACGAAAATAGACTCAAAATGAATGAAGGACCTCAATGTGAGAAAGGACTCCATCAAAATCCTTGAGGAGAACACAGGCAGCAACCTCTTCGACCTCAGCCGCAGCAACATCTTCCTAGGAACATCGCCAAAGGTAAGGGAAGCAAGAGCAAAAAAGATGTATTGGGATTTCATCAAGATCAAAAGATTTTGCACAGCAAAAGAAACAGTTAACAAAACCAAAAGACAACTGACAGAATGGGAGAAGGTATTTGCCAACGACATATCAGATAAAGGGCTAGTGTCCAAAATCTATAAAGAACTTATCAAACTCAACACCCAAAGAACAAATAACCCAACCAAGAAATGGGCAGAGGACATGAACAGACATTTCTGCAAAGAAGACATCCAGATGGCCAACAGATACATGAAAAAGTGCTCCACATCTCTTGGCATCAGGGAAATATAAATCAAAACCACAATGACATATCACCTCACACCAATCAGAATGCCTAAAATTAACAAGTCAGGAAATGACAGATGTTGGCGAGGATGCAGAGAAAGCCGAACTCTCCTACACTGTTAGTAGGAATGTAAGGTGGTGCAACCTCTCTGGAAAACAGCATGGAGGTTCCTCAAAAAGTTTAAAATAGAACTACGCTATGACCCAGCAATTGCACTACTGTGTATTTACCCTAAAGATACAAATGTAGTCATCAGAAGGGGCACGTGCATCTGAATGTTTATAGCAGCACTGTCTACAATAGCCAAACTATGGAAAGAACTTAGATGTCCATCAACAGATGAATGGATAAGGAAGAAGTGGTATAAATATACAACGGAATACTATGCAGCCATCAAAAGAAATGAAATCTTGCCATTTGCAATGACTTGGATGGAACTAGAGGGTATCATGCTTAGTGAAATAAGTCAATCGGAGAAAGACAACTATCATATGACCTCCCTGATAACGAGGAAGTGGAGATGCAACATGGGGGGTTGGAGTGAGTAGGAAAAGAAGAAAAGAAACAAGACGGGATCGGGAGGGAGACAAACCGTAAGTGACTCTTAATCTCACGAAACTAACTGAGGGTTGCTGGGAGGAGGAGAATTGGGAGAGGGGGGTGGGATAATGGACACTGGGGAGGGTATGTGCTATGGTTAGTGCTGTGAAGTGTGTAAACCTGGCGATTCACAGACCTGTACCGCTGGGGATAAAAATACATTATATGTTTATAAAAAATAAAAAAATTAAAAAAAATTAAATTCATAAGTTATTGGCAACTCTAGCTGTACTAAGTAGCAAATCAGAAAGGAAGCAATATAAAGCCTGTCTATTTGGAGAGAATATACAGTAAAAAACCCTAAAGGCACCACCAAAAAGACTTTTAGAGCTAATATATGAATTTAATAAAGTTGCAGGATGAAGAATTAATATACAAAAATTTGTTGGATTTCTATACACTCATAATGAACTGTTAGAGAAATTAAGAAATAATCCCATTTGGAGTTGCAGCAAAAAGAAGACAATATCTAGAAATAAAATTAACCAAGGAGTTGAAAGAACTGAACGCTGAAACTGGAAGAGTTTGTGAAGAGTAGTGAAAGAAATTGAAGAAGACACAAAACATGAAACTGTAGGACTTCTAGAAGGCAACAAAGAAAAAAAAAAACAAACCTGGTTGGACTTGGGTATCGTGACGACTTTTTTGGAGACACCCCCAAAGGCTCCAGCCATGAAAGAATAATGAATAAACTGGACTTCATTAAAATTTAAAAAATGCTAAAAAAAAATTTAAAAAATGCCTATTCCATGAAAAAGAATTTGAAAACAATGACAAGACACGTCAAAGAATGAGAAAAAGTCTTGGAAGTGACACATCTGATACAGAATTGTTATCCAGTTATAACACATAACATACAAGAAGCCTTAAAACTCAAGAGTAAGAAAATCTCATCAGAAAATGAGCCAAAGACCTTAACACATGCCTCTCCAAAGAAAATACACAGATGTCAAATAAGCACAACAAAAGATGTTCCACATCTTATGTCATCGGGAAATGCAAATTCAAACAGCAGTGAGTTGCTGGCCTGTTAGGGTGGCTAAAATCTAGAGCACTGACACCACCAAATGCAAGGGTGTTGTGAAGCAATATGAACTTTCCTTTGGTTATGGTGAAAATGCACAATGATGCAGGCACTTTAGAAGACATTTGGGTTCTTTCTTACAATACAAAATACCAGAATATCATCCGGCTTTCATGCTGCTTACTTATCAAAGACCTCAAACATTTATGTCTACACAATAACACGGAGAGGATGTTTTAACAGCTTTATTTGTAAGTTCCCAAACTTGGATCATCCCAGATGTTTTTCAGGAAATCAATTTATTAATAAACTGTGGTACATCCTGACAATGGAGTATTATTCAGTGCTTTTAAAAAAATGAGCTAGTGCCAGGTGGTGGGTATTATGGAGGGCACGCATTGGATGGAGCACTGGGTGTGGTGTAAAACTATGAATTCTGTTACGCTGAAAAGAAATGAAATTTAAAAAAAAATTTTAGGATCATTAGGGAAAAAAAAATGAGCTAGTGAGACATGAAAAGACATCGAGGAAACTTAAATACAAATTACTAAGTGAAAGGCCAATCCAAAAATGCTATATACTATATGGCTATGACATTTTGTAAAAGGAAAAACTTTGAAGACAAAAACAACAACAACAACAACAACAACAACAGCAACAACAACAACAACAGCAACAAAAACCAAATCCTACTTGCCTGGTATTGGGGAGGAGGAAGGATGACTAGGTCAAGCATGAAGCAATTTTAAGGCAGTGAAACCACTCTGTCGGTTGCTATAATGGTGAATACTTGTCATTATACATTTTCCCAAATAAACACAGAAGGTTTAACACCAAGAGTGAATTCTGTGATAAACTACAGACCTTGGATACAATGATGTGTCCATGTATCTTCATCAGTTCTATCAAAGCACTTTGGCATAGGATTCTGATAATAGGAGAGATTGTGTAAAAGTGAGGGTAACAAGTATACAGAAAATTTCTGTACCTTCAGCGTCATTCTGCTGTCAATGTAAAATTGCTCTAAATATAAAGTCTACTTAAAAAAAAAAACCCAGGGGCGCCTGGGTGGCTCAGTGGGTTAAGCCTTTGCCTTCGGCTCAGGTCGTGATCTCAGGGTCCTGGGATCGAGCCCCGCATTGGGCTCTCTGCTCAGCGGGGAGCCTGCTTCTCTCTCTCTCTCTGCCTGCCTCTCTGCCTACTTGTGATCTCTCTCTCTGTCCAATGAATAAATAAAATCTTAGGAAAAAAAAACCAATAAATGAGAACACCTGATTTGTCACTTATATTGAAAAAACAAAGCAGATAATAGTGAGGAAATCAAGCCTTCTACTCAGTATTGGGATATTTAGGAGCAGAAAAGGCTGTTGTCACTGAAATAAAGTTGATAGAAGAGACAAATATAATTACTGCCAAGTTACAACTGAAAGTCTTTAATATGAAAAATCAACTTCATTTGTATGATAAATATTATAGAATATTTGCCTTTTATTTTCATAAATTATAATATAACAATAATGAAACGGGATCACCTAGGTTGCTCAGTTGGTTAAGTGACTGCCTTTGGCTCAGGTTGTGATCCTGGAGTCCCAGGATAGCTCCACATCTGGCTCCCTGCTCAGCAGGGAGTGTGCTTCCCCCTCTGACTCTCCCCACCCTCGTGCTCTCTTTCTCATTCTCTCGCTCTCAAATAAATAAAATCTTAAAGAAATAATGAAACAAACTGTATGACCATAAAATAGCAGATACTGTTATGATCTATAATTATCTTAATGTGTGTTACAATTTAAACACATATTGAATTGAGTAGTAGAATTACTTAATAAAAAATGGACTTGGTCAGTCTTATAATTTGTTTAAAAAAAAAAAAGTATCCAGAAAACACACACACATAGTCCAAGAAAATAAACGAGTTCCCTAAGTGGTATGTAGACGTTTTTCCCAAATATTATCCATGAATTCACAAGAATTTTAAATGTGGTCATTTGTTACACAATTTAGACTATTCACCGAGTTGGTTTTGTGTGTTGAGTCATTGATATTACTGATATTCACCAACATTTTCAGTTCCCTTCAAGTTCTGGCTATCTACCTATATCAGTAGCTATCTTCTAACATTTGTAACGATTCAATGACCTTGGAGTAGAAGATTTTAAGTGTGGGGAGAATTAGTATTTCTGTTTTCAGTCTAAATTGCATTCCTACCCCAGTAGTATTTATTATACGACTGATAATCAGTTCTAAAAACAGATAATCTCAGTTTTTAAGGTATTCTATTGGATAACTGAATTTCTCATAAATATCCCCACAAAGGTTTACAAGGTGCAATCATAATATCATAATTTAATAATTGTCAATCAGGCTTAAAAATGTATTTATGAACTACCATGATACATACTTTTTATTTAATTTCTTTTCAGCATAACAGAATTCATTGTTTTGCACCACATCCAGTGCTCCATGCAATGTGTGCCCTCCATAATACCCACCATCTGGCTCCCCCAACCTCCTACCCCACCACTTCAAAACCCTCACGTTGTTTTTCAGAGTCCATAGTCTCTCATGGTTCATCTCCCCCTCCAATTTCCCTCCACTCCCTTCTCCTCTCCATCTCCCCATGTCCTCCATGTTATTTGTTATGCTCTGCAAATAAGTGAAACCATATGATAATTGACTCTCTCTGCTTGACTTCACTCAGCATAATCTCTTCCAGTCCCGTCCATGTTGCTACAAAAGTTGCGTATTCATCCCTTCTGATGGAGGCATAATACTCCATAGTGTACATGGACCACATCTTCCTTATCCATTCATCCGTTGAAAGGCATCTTGGTTCCTTCCACAGTTTGGCGACCATGGCCATTGCTGCTATAAACATTGGGGTACACATGGCCCTTCTTTTCACTACATCTGTATCTTTGGGATAAATACCCAGTAGTGCAATTGCAGGGTCATAGGGAAGCTCTATTTTTAATTTCTAAGGAATCTCCACACTGTCCTCCACAGTGGCTGCACCAATTTGCATTCCCACCAACAGTAAGAGGGCTCCCCTTTCTCCACATCCTCTCCAACACACATTGTTTCCTGTCTTGCAAATTTTGGCCATTCTAACTGGTGTAAGGTGGTATCTCAATGTAGTTTTAATTTGAATCTCCCTGATAGCTAGTGATGATCAACATTTTGTCATGTGTCTGATGGCCATTTTTATGTCTTCATTGGAGAAGTGCTCTTGGATCGGAAGAATAAACATTGTTAAAATGTCTATACTGCCTAGAGCAATCTATACTTTTAATGCCATTCTGATCAAAATTCCACCGGTATTTTTCAAAGAGCTGCAGCAAATAATCTTAAAATTTGTATGGAATCAGAAGAGACCCTAAATTGCTAAGGAAATGTTGAAAAACAAAAATAAAACTGGCGGCATCACGTTACCTGATTTCAAGCTTTACTACAAAGCTGTGATCACCAAGACAGCATGTTCCTGGCATAGAAACAGACACATAGACCAGTGGAACAGAGTAGAGAGCCCAGATATGGACTCTCAACTCTATGGTCAAATAATCTTCGACAAAGCAGGAAAAAATATACAGTGGAAAAAAGACAGTCTCTTCAATAAATGGTGCTGGGAAAATTGGACAGCTATATGTAGAAGAATGAATCTTGACCATTCTCTTACACCGTACACAAAGATAAACTCAAAATGGATAAAAGACCCCAACATGACACAGGAATCCATCAGAATCCTAGAGGAGGCCATAGGCAGCAACCTCTTCGATATCAGCCACAGCAACTTCTTTCAAGATATGTCTCCAAAGGCAAAGGAAACAAAAGCGAAAATGAACTTTTGGGATTTCATCAAGATCAAAAGCTTCTGTACAGCAAAGGAAACAGTCAACAAAACAAAATGGCAACCCACGGAATGGGAGAAGATATTTGCAAATGACAGTACAGACAAAAGGTTAATACCAGGATCTATAAAGAACTTCTCAAACTCAACATACACAAAACAGATAATCATATAAAAAATGGGCAGAAGATATGAACAGACACTTCTCCAATGAAGACATAGTTACTTTTAATGGAAAATGTTTAGAAGCCATTAAAATATGTATTTGAACTTAGAAAAACTCACTTATTGACTATTATTATATTTGCATTATAAATATAGTTACATTTCTTACTCATTAGAAATCCAGGACAACAACATCTTGTGTGTATAGCTATTTCCTTAAAGAATAGACGTATATTCAGTTCTTTCATATAACCTCTCTCATGTACACCTACAAAGTAAATTACATTTTGGTTCAATTACCACTGTTGCCAACTGGGAAAACTATCAATTCAAGTTACAGTAATTAAATACACGAAAAAACTGAGTATTTGCAATTACTTAAGTAGTTGACTTTGAAAAACGCATATTGGTGCCAATTCTCAGAAGCTGTAACCAAATTACAGATATTATATTTCATCAGATGATTTGGAATAAAAAATAATTCTTTAAAATTGAGTCAGTTCTCAGAATTTCTCTCAAATATAAGTCAAAATGGCAAAAGTTAAAAAAAATTAGCCTATATAAACTTAAATAAATGCATGGATGGAGCTGTGACTTAAATGTGAGTACTAAGTACTAAATAACTTATCCATACTCCCATAAGGAGTTTAAATGAATATTTTCTAAGGACTTATTTTAGAGAGAAAGCAAGAGTGGGGGTGGGAGGGGTAGAAGGAGAGGGAGACAGAGAATCCCATGCAAACACTTCCCTCCCACATAAGGCTCAATCTCAGGACCCTGAGATCATGACTTGAGCTGAAATCAAGAGCCACCCAGGTGCCCCAAATGAATAGTGTTTAATATGGTCCAATATGACATTAAAGATGATTATTTGACTATGGAACATGTACACTTTATGTTAAACTTAAAATGAACCACTAGACAAAATGGTGGTATAGCAATCTGCTTCCACACCACCACACACAGAGACACTGATTTGAACAACAATTTTGCACACAGAACTGAAGATTCAGGTTAGAGAGTATAGCATACAGGTAGAACACAGAAATTTAAAAAGATGCACTAGGCAAGATAGTATTCAATCACTCCAGTTGGTCTTAAAGGTTGAGTTGCTTTATGACAATGCTCTCCTTTCCTACTGCATTAAGATTCTTGATCTGTAACAGAACAAATTTGTTTGATATCTGCAGACTATTGCCCTTGAGGAGTGAAGGATCAGATTTTATCTCACCTGCATGGGCCAGCAAGTCTGTTTGAAGCTACCTTGGCTTTCTGATTAGCCCAGCATGTTTCTAGGAAACTCTTCCTTTGCCTAGATCACTTAAATGATCTTACTAATCTTCCTTTCTGGATCTGGAGACCTTGCTCTCCTTTGCAGAAAGAAGAAAGTACTCCTGAACATCACAAGAACTAGAGCCCCTTGCAACAACCCGTCCCACTGAGATCATGTTTGGAGTTGGCACCATCAAGTCTCCACATAATCAAGAAATGCTGCATGGCCACTACACTCCCTTCTCTGATTTACTGCCCTAACCTCCTTTAAAAACACTTGGGTGAGGTAGAAACTTTGGAGGTGGCTTTTAGACAAGAGT
>PISX010034483.1:0-13931 GCA_004024625.1 Mellivora capensis
ATAAATGAATAAAATCTTAAAAAAAATAAATACTTATCTCACCATTAAGGTAGCTGAATCACTCATTTAAATCTTAAAAAGAATACACTAAGTACCATTGTTCATAGCAGTATTATTCACAATAGCCAAAAGGTAGAAACAACCAAAATATCCATCAACAGACAAATGGATAGACAAAATATAGCATATACAGCCAGTGCAATATTATTCAGCCATAAAAAGGAAACTGATTCATTTTACAACATGGATGAACTTTAAAAACATGCTAGGTGCGATAACCAGACACAGAAGGACAAATATAATTCCACTTACATGAGATACCGAAATAGGCAAATTCGTACAGACACAAAATAGAACAGAGATTACCAGGCCTGGGGAAAAAGGAGGAGGCAATGGGGAGATATTATTTAACGGGAACAGAGTTTGGGGATGATGAAAACGTTCTGGAAATAGTGGTGGTTGTTGTAGAATATTGTGAATATACTTTTTGCCACTGAAATGAATACTTTTAAATGGTTAAAACGTTAAAATTTGTTATATTTTACAATAAGACAATTTAGAATCAGCTTGTTGTATTCACACATGGGGGAGGAGGGGGAAACGCCAGTGGGATTCTCACCAGGATCTACTGAGTCTCTATGACTTTGGGGAGAATGAGACTTTTTTTTTTTCCACATTGTGTGTGTCAGCCTATGAAGATGACATATACCTCCTTTAAGTCCTTAATTTCTCTCAACAATGTACTAATATTTGGTGAATTCTTGCCATATATTTGATTTTTTTTTTTTGAGATTTTATTTATTGACTTGAGAGAGAAAGTGAGAGGGCAAGAACAGGGGTTCCAGGAAGAGGGACAAGCAGACTCCCTGCTGAGTAGGGAGCCCATTACAGGGCTCAATCCCAGGACCCTAAGATCATGACCTGAGCAGAAGGGCAGACACTTAACTGACTGAGCCACTCAGGTGCCCTTGCCATGTATTTGATTTTAAAATGTTGTTGTCAACAACCACTTTCTTTCCATTTTACTTTCCAATTGTTTACTGATAATAGAAATAAGAGCTTTTAAAAAAAAAATATTGTGCCTGTATCTAGGAGCTATACCAGCGGCACCTAATTCTTATACTTTCTTACTAAAAATTATTTTGGGGGCATCTGGGTGGCTTGGTTTGTTAAGCAACAACTTTTGATTTTGGCTCAGGTCGTGATCTCAGGGACATGAGAGTAAGCCCCACATGAGACTCCGTGCTCAGTGGGGAGTCTGCTTGAAATTCTCCCTCTGCCTCTGCCACACCCCTTCACCTGCTCACTCTCTTCCCCTTTCCCCCATCTCTAAAAATTTACTTTGGATTTTTTGTTGTTGTTACAAAATCATGTTTTCTGTGAATACAAAGCTTTTTTTTTTTCCTTCCTGAACTTTATGACTCTTTTAAATTTTTTTAAATAAACTCTACCCCCAACATGGGGCTCAAACTCACCACGCCAAGATCAAGAGTCACACCTTCTTCTGGCTGAGCCGGCTGAGCCGGAGGCGCCCCTGTGATTTTTCTTATGTGTTTCATATGGCATTAGATAAGACAACCAGGATTCCACGAGAGCTGGGGGTTTGAGGAGGGGCTTGTTTTTTATTTATTACTGCTGTTTCTTTTAGAGAGCATCTAGTTGGGCATGATTTTTAATCCAGTCAAACACTGTCTTTAACTGAGGTATTTAGGCCATTTAAACTTAATGAGATTATTGGTATGGTCAGGTTTAAATCTGTCATCTTTTTTTTTTTAAGATTTTATTTATTTATTTGACAGAGACACAGAGAGAGTGGGAACACAAGCAGGGGGAGTGGGAGAGAGAGCAGTGGGATTCCTGCCAAGCAGGGAGCCCAACACAGGGCTTGATCACGGGACCCCGATCATGACCTGAGCTGAGGACAGATGCTTAATGACTGAGCCATCCAGGCGCCTCTTTCTGTTTTCTGTTTGTCCCATACATTCCTTTTCTTTCATAATTTTTTTGGATTAAATATATTTTATTCCATGTATCTCCTTAGTGCCTTATTAGCGATACTTCTTGGTTTTGTTACTTTAGGGTTGGTTGCTTTAAGACTGATCTGGTGGAGGTGCCTGGGTGGTTCAGTGGATTAAAGCCTCTGCTTTTGGCTCAGGTCATGATCCCTGGGTCCTGGGATCGAGCCCCACGTCGGGCTCTCTGCTCCGCGGGGAGCCTGCTTCCTCCTCTCTCTCTCTGCCTGCCTCTCTTGCCTACTTGTGATCTCTGTCTGTCAAATAGATAAATAAAATCTTAAAAAAAAAAAAAAAAAAGACTGATGGGGCGGTATACCTGTTTAACTTAAGTCTCCCTTCAAGTGATATTACACCACTTTATGTATAGAATAAGAACCTTTTACTAGAATACTTCCATTTATCCCCTCACACTTTGTGCTATTATTGTCATACACCTTCCTTTTACAAGTGTTAAAAATCCCATCTAACATTACTTTTGTTTAAACAGTGGATTATCACTTAAAGGGATTTATACAAGGAGAACCTTTTCTGTACTCATGTAAATGGATACTATTTCCAATGCGCTTTATTCCTTCGTGTAAATTCGCACTTCCATGTGGTACAATTTTTCTTCTGCCTTAAAGACTTACTTGAAAATTTCTTTTTAAAAAAATCTTTTTAAATTTATTTAGGATAGAGCACAAGTGGGGTGAGGGACAGAGGGAGAAGCAAACACCCCGCTGAGCAGGCAGCCCAACGCCGGCTGGATCCCAGCACCCTGGGATCATGACCCGAACCAAAGGCAGAGGCTTAGCCGACTGAGCCACCCAGGTGCCCCTGAATAGTTCTTACTACGGGGCAAGTCTGCGAGTGACGAATTCCTTCAGTGTGTGTGTGTCTTCCGTGTTCCATTTTGAAACTCAGTTCCAGTAGGCACAGAATTCTATGACGACTCGTGCTCGGAGCCCGCCTTCCTCACCTCCCCTACCAGCGGGCTGGCTGCTATCACCTTGAGCTTGGGGTAGGGGTGGAGGGCTGGGTTTTCTGGGCGCCTGCCCCCCCCCCCCAGCTTTCCGTCGTCCCTGCACACCTGTGTCAGCGAGAGCGTCCTTCTCCATGCTCTTTCCCTGGGTGTCCCGTTGCCTGCAGTTGGAGGGGTTCTGGGCTTGGCAGGAGCGGGAGAGGCGCCCTGTCCTAACCAGCCTCCCTCTCCGCAGGCCCTTTGTGCTTCGGCTTCGGAAGTGAGGGTCTCTTAGCATTCCTGCTCCTCCCACCTGCGGCCGCCTAACGCTGCCTTCATCTGCGGTGGGTGGAGGGTGGCTGTTTTCTGCGGCGCCCCCAGCACCGGCAAACACCTGAGAGCGGCCGCTGCCCCTCCCCCAGGAGCAGAACTAGTTCGCCTCTACTCGTCCCTCAGGAGCAGTCGGTCTTCCCCTGTGTCTCGAGAGCCGCAGATCGCTTTTGCCTGTACTGCTTCTCCAGAAACGGTAAATCTTTGCCAGTGTCCTGTGGCCACGTGCTGACCCGCCTGCGGTGGCTTGAGACTTGGGGGAGAAGGATCCCCGCGAGCTAGCGGAGCTTTAGGCTGGCTTCTCTGCAGCCACCAGTCACCCCAGCCGCAGGCAGGAGGGCTCCCCTGGTCTCCTGCGCAGCTCTTGCTCCCCACCATGAACACCTGGGGAAGGCTGGTGGGAAGCGCTTTCCGTGGCGCGCAAACTCCCTCTGGGTCTGCGGCCCCAGGTCAGGACCCTGCAGTCGCCCCCACCCCCACACCGAGAAGGTCCTTACGGTGTAATGCTCTGCTGTCACCGTCTTGAATTCTTCATTTTTCCAACAAGTTTTCCCACATTTCTATCTGGCGCTAAAACCCACGGATTAAACAGCCAGTCCCCATCCAAAGCCATACAGAAGCCCACACCTGGTCTTTCAACACGTTTAAAATCTTAGCTGGGTTTTTCCTAGCTGTTTGTAGAACACCCACAGGGCTGCCATGTTCTTCCAAAGGGAGACCGGGCAGTGGGCGTGCCCCCCTCTCCTCCTAGTGGATTACCCCTCTTTGCAATTCGGTTCCCGGAATTCTTTGCAGCCTCAGCGATCTGAGGCTCAAAAATGTTGTGATTTTTTATATCATCCAGCTGTTCCTTGTTAGAGCGAGGGAAGCATTCTTTGCAGCTTTCTTTACCCTGAGTAGAAGTCCAAAACTGCTGGATGGTTTAGAACTTGGTATTTTTAGGATCTCCGTTTCAGCGGGCAGAACTGATTAAAACTAGTTCCCCAACGGCCACCACCTCCCCCGCATTTAAAGGAGAATGTCAGGGCGCCTGGGTGGCTCAGTGGGTTAAAGCCTCTGCCTTTGGCTCGGGTCATGATCTCAGCGTCCTGGGATCGAGCCCCACATCCGGCTCTCTGCCCAGCAGGGAGCCTGCTTCCTTTTCTCTCTCTCTGCCTACTTGTGATCTCTGTCTGACAAATAAATAAAATCTTTTTAAAAAAAAATAAATAAAGGAGAATGTCATATTTTTTAAATTTCCTTTAGAAAAAAATTTCCCTTTAGAAAGTTTCCCCCCCCCCTTTAGAAAAAGTCGGCTTTATGTTTTATTTTCTCCCGGAACAAAATACCCCTTAGTATTCTTATGCCCGAGGTTTCGTGTCTGAGAGACCACCAAGGAGCCAAGCACTGATGCAATCACACGAGGGTTTATTCAGCAAGCTTAAGCTTGGGCCCAAGTGTACCTGACACAGCGGAGCAGGGACTTGGACCTCGAGGTGACATGCTTAAGCTTGGGCCCAAGTGTACCTGACACAGCGGAGCAGGGACTTGGACCCCGAACCAGATGACAGTCAGAGTTTTTAAAGGCAGAGTAGGGGTGGATTCGGCGGTGGGTGAGGACAAAGGGGCTGTTCAGAAGGGCTATCAGGGTAAAGAAGACTGTCAGGATATTGGAGGCCTGGTTATTATCAAGCCAAGGCCGTTCTTCCCTCAAATGAGGCACTAACATGAAGACAGTTGGGAGTTTCCTGGTGGAATGTCACATTCCTCCTATCAAGCGTCCTTGCTAGTGAGATTTAGCATTGGGACATTTGTAAACTGAGGGAGACTCCTGTCTTGTGGGATTGTGATTTCTGCAAGTTAACTATTTGTTCACATGTATTACCGAGGGGAGGGGAGCCGGTGGAGAGGGGGTGCAAGGTGCCAGCTTTTGCTTTGTCAAGATGGCTGTACTTATGTCAGGGCTAGACTCGTGGTGGATACAGCCTTGTTTTTCTTGGCCTCCACAGTATCACAGGCATATTAATGGGGCAGCCTAAAGTGAGATTACATTGTTTCAATAACAGATAACTATTGTATTATTAAACTCAAATGAGTTATCTCTACATCGATCCATTACAGTTGAAGTTTACAAAGTGAAGCATGGGACACCTGGGGGGCTCAGCTGGCTGAGTGTCTGACTTGGTTTCTGCTCCGGGCATGATCTCGGGGTGGGTCGACGGAGACCCCAGTCGGGCTCCACACTCAGCGGGCAGTCTGCAGGAGATTCTCTCCCCCTGCCCCTCCGACTCACTCTCCCCTCCCCCTCTCTCTCAAATAAATCAATCTTCCAGACACCTCGGTGGCTTGCTGGGATCCTTCTCCCCCAAGTCTTTATCCACCGCAGGTTTAGAAAATTATAAATCTTTAAAAAAGAAAAACTAGTGAAGCATGAATAGAGATGAAGAATAATAAAATTAGGGAAATTCTTTAAATAAAGATATGTGGCTGGTGTGCCTAAGAGAAACAGGTTATAGTGAGCTCTGCCATTCTGACCGCCTGCCATGTTTCCATACTCAGAATATGCTGTATGTAAGATGTAGGTCTTTTGAGTTTTTCAATTTTATTCCTCCACTGAAGTATATTATTAAAAACAATAATAAGCAGGCCAAGTAGAAATAGCATTCAAGTTAGTTTTCCCTGGGGCTATTTTTTTTAAATCTAAAGCTATTTTAAGTCACAGCTTTCTCTTTTATCAGTTGACAAACTTAAAACTCTGTCCTTTTTAAAAATCATAAGCCTGTTGATATCATGGAAAACTATACAAAATTAGGAGGAAGAGTATAAGGTAACCCAATGTATCTTTCATTTACCTTTAATACTTATTCAGCTATATCACCACCTACTGTCCTCTCCCCATTATTTTGAAGCAAAATTTTACCAGAATTCCTATCTATTATAGCACATATCTTTAGAGATACTCTTTTTCTTTCTCACCTAACCACAATGCCATCATCACACCTAAAAATAATTCCTTAATTATGTTTCTAGTTTTTCCAACTCATTGCAAGAGAACTGGTATAAAAGAATAGTATTATTAACTAAGAATCTAAAGATTTAAGGCATCTGTAATTCCTTTCCCTACCTCCAGAAGAATTAGCTTTTGTAACCAAGGAAACAATTAGCTATCCCCGCAAGTGTTTTTTCTTTGTTTAAAGAAAAATGTATCGCTATGCAAAGAAATGGCCTTAATGATTTTTGTGTTAGAAACTACGGGGACTGGAGGCAACTTCCACAAATTTTAAGGACCATCTGTTAATTACTAAAATTTTGTCTTTTTAAACAAGAGCAAAGTTTTTTTAAAAGATGTATTTATTTTAGGGGCGCCTGGGTGGCTCAAATGGTTAAGCATCTGCCTTCGGCTCAGGAAATGATCCCAGAATCCTGGGATCAAGCCCCACATCGGGCTCCCTGCTCAGCCGGGAGCATGCTTCTCCCTCTCCCCCTGCTTGTGCTTTCTCTGTCAAATAAATAAAATCTTTACCAAAAAAAAAAAAAAAAAGATTTATTTATTTTAGTGGGGGAGGTGGAGAGGGAGAGAGAATCTCAAGCAGATTCCCTGCTGAGCATGGAGCCCAATACAGGGCTCGATCTCACAAACCTGAGATCATGACCCGAGCTGAAATCAAGATTCTGACACTTAATTGACTGAGCCACCTAGGCGCCCCATATATTTTTTTTAATGATAATCATTTCCTGTAGTCTGTATCCTTGGACGTGGATGTGGACAGACAACTGAAGATAGAACCTATGAAAGTCTGCGATCAGACAGGTGAAAATGGAAGCATCTGTTCATTTTCTTTTGTATTTCCATCTGCATTTGAGTCTATTTCCAAAAATACAGGACACTTACTGACTCTTCAAAAGGAACCCTAATTCAGACAAATTACCAGCCACAGAAACCAAAGAATCTACCCACAACAGTAAAAGTCATTCATCCTGAAGACACCTTTATATTGTTGGGGGAAATGTCCTTAATGTTTCTTGTACTAGTTTCTCTTGCCACATAACAAATATCCCCTCGCCGAAGCCAGCTACCACAATTCCTAAGTAGCAAAACTTCTTGGTAACTTTCACGATAATCAGTTTTTCCAAGGGGTCTAAAAATTGGGGGTCCTTTTTTTGCTTTTTTAATCAATTGTACATAAGTATGAAGTCCAGCAGGACACACAGAAAACTGTAATTTTAGTCACACTTACTTCTGGATATTGAGATTATGGGTGATTTTAATTTTGTTTCTACAACTTTGTGAAGTTTTGAAATCCTTTTATGATTAATTTAAAATATGAATCTTTTTCATTTTTTTCAATGTGGGATATTCCAGAGACAAAAAAAAAAGAGGTTGAGACAGCTTATTATTTTCAAACATGTATTAAGCATCTACTATATACTAGGTATTTCTGGAGGAAAAAAAGATACAATCCTTGCTTTTAAGGAATTATGTATTTGGGGAAACAAAAACACAGCAATAATACAGTGTAATAAATTCTACACAAGAGGTAAAAGGAGCATTAAAGAGAGGCCAATACACACAGGAGTCAACTTAACTGACTCAACACACATAGGAAAAGAAAAAGGGAGTGACCATAACAAAGATCTTTTTATACCACACTTGTGAGTTGAACTTGGTATTACTAAAGTACATGAATATAACACTGCAAGAAAATGAAATAACTATATATATAGTCATATATATACACACACACATTCCTACTTAATAGACTTTAGAGAGTCTGAACTGTAATGATGGTCAGTGAGGCAAGGTGGACTATAGAGGCAGAAAACAGACTCGTATGACTTTTTCAATATAGTGATAAATGATGTCAGCTAGGAAAAATACAAATCATTGAGTATCTTACTGTAGACATTTTTATCTAGTCTTCATTTGGTACATTATAAAATGGCACATTCCAAAAACTATTATATGCAGAGAGTAATCCTTTTCTAATCCTTTATGTCCACGTTTCCAAGGATATCAACATTAAAGTGTTTCCCTCCTTGAGCTCAATCAAGGGATGGCATAATTTTAATGTGAATCCTTTATTGACCTGTAAGGCCATAGCATTGCTGATTTTATGGAGAATAGGTAGTTCTCCTTTCTTCATTAGTTGTCTGCTCTTTCTCTTCCACATTGAGTACAGTATCCACAGTTATTCCTATGTCCTGCAGTGACCAGCCTCGCCCCACTTCCAGAGGGCGTCTGGGAAAGGAAGTAGACAGGCTGTATTGGGATGTGTGGTACCCAATTTTCATTATCCAGTCAAATAAGACCTAAAGGATAAAAAGTTTAGCTATCAAATACTGTGCACAGTTGTGTCCCTCTAGAACATCATGATATTTTACAATTCTTTCACTGTGAAATCATGCCCCTCAGAGTAATGAAACAGAAGCATCTACAAAGGAAAACAGTATGCCTAGAATTGTGAGATGCAAATAACCTTTAATACCTTTCCGAAGTTTCAGAGAAGGCCTAGGGACTAAAAGCACCTATAGATAGCAGGGGCATTTAACAATTAGCAAAGCCCCAACCCTGGGAAATGGAAAGGCTATTCAATTAAAAAGTTATGAATAGGGGCGCCTGGGTGGCTCAGTGGGTTAAGCCACTGCCTTCGGCTCAGGTCATGATCTCAGGATCCTGGGATTGAGCCCCACATCGGGCTCCCTGCTCAGCAGTGAGCCTGCTTCCCCCTCTCTCTCTGCCTGCCTCTCTGCCTACTTGTGGTCTCTGTCAAATGAGTGAATGAAACTTTAAAAAAACAATTAAAAAAAAAAAGTTATGAATAGGGGCGCCTGGGTGGCTCAGTAGGTTAAGCCACTGCCTTCGGCTCAGGTCATGATCTCAGGGTCCTGGGATCGGGTCCCGCATCGGGCTCTCTGCTCAGCAGGGAGCCTGCTTCCCCCTCTCTCTCTGTCTGCCTCTCTGTCTACTGTGATCTCTGTCAAATAAATAAATAAAATCTTTACAAAAAAGTTATTAGTAAAGGTTAGCACCTGCAAAAAAAAAAAATTATTTCAATCAAAATCAAAGCCACTAGTCAAAAATCATTTAGGAGCTTTGTCACCAGAGACATGTCCAGGCCCCAGTGACTGCCTTATGATAGCCCAATTTCCAATGGGCTATTCCTATAAATTGAGAACATTTCTTGTTATGAAGAGTTCCACAGTAACTGTCAAAACTTCCATTTCCTATTGCCTAAAAATGCCTGCCAAAGGACTGTTTGCTTTCTTCTTAGGAAGAAAGCTGGATACTAGAATGTTCTTGGGGGAAGCTGGAGTATCAATTATAGATAATCTCTGACCTTTCCTGCTAACTACCATCCAAGAACCTACTGATATTCCATTCTTCTAAGTTATAAAGCTTCATAATCTTTCAGTATTTGGATACACCTTCATTCAACCAATCCCTATATAAACACCTATATCTTTGATCATTTGTCTTATTTTTTTTTAAGATGTTTATTTATTTGTCAGAGAGAGAGCACGAACAGGGAGAGCAGAAGGCAAAGGGAGATGCAGGCTCCTGGCTGAGCAAAGAGTCCCATGTGGGACTCGATCCCAGGACCCTGGGATCATGACCTGAGCCCAAAGCAGATGCTTAACCGACTTAGCCACCCAGGTGTCCCGATTTGTTTTATTTCCATAGAATAAATTCTCATCAATGAAATTAATGAGCCAAAAGATATATTTTAAAGATTATGAGGGGTGCCTAGGTGGCCGTGATGCCGGGGTCCTGGGATCGAGCCCCTCATGGGGCTCCTTGCTCGGCGGGGAACCTGCTTCTCCTCCTTCTGCTGCTCCCCATGCTTGTCCTCTCTCACTAATCTCTCTCTGAGTCAAATAAGTGAATAAAATCTTTTAAAAAAGAAAATAAAAGATAATATGAGTAAATTATCCCATAGGAACAGTGGTCCAATTTGTATTCACAAGAAAAACTAATGAAAATCACTGTTTTTTCCACACACTGCCCAAAATTTTGTACTCTTTTTTTCCTTTTTTAACATTTTATTTATTTATTTGTCAGAGAAAGAACGAAAACACAGACAGCTGGAGGCGGAACAGGCAGAGGCATAGGGAGAAGCAGTTTCCCTGCTGAGCAAAGAGCCAGATGCGGGACTTGATCCCAGGATCCTGGGATCATGACCTGGGTCCAAGGCAGACGCTTAACGGACTGAGCCACACAGGAGTCTCAGTACTCTTCTTTTTATCTTTGACAATCTGATAGGTACAAAATTCTGTCCCATTTTAATTTGCACTTCTTTGATTCTAAGTGAGGCCTAACATTTTTATGTCACTTTTTTTTTCTTTAGGAAATCCTTCATTTTTTTTTTAAGATTTTATTTATTTATTTGACAGACAGAATGAGAGAGATCACAAGTAGGCTGAGAGACAGGTAGAGACAGAGAGGGGAAGCAGGCTCCCTGCTGAGCAGAAAGACTGATGTGGGGCTCATCCCAAGACCCTGGAATCATGACCTGAGCCGAAGGCAGAGGCTTAACCCACTGAGCCACCCAGGTACCCTCCTTCAGGTTTTTTTTTTAATCTGTCATTCTACTGAGTTTACCTCTTCCTTGATTAGTATACTACCTATAAAGAAATGACCGTCATATATAGATATAAAATATTTTTTCCAAAGTTTTAACTTTCTGAATTTTTTCTTTTTTTTTTGTAGTAAGATTTGATTTATTTCCTTGAGGGAGGGAGATCACAAGCTGTGGGGAGGGGCAGAGAGAAAGGGAGAAGCAGACTCCCCACTGAGCAGGGAGCCCCATGTGGGGCTCCATCCCAGGACCCTCAGATCATGACCTGAGCCAAAGGCAGATGCTTAACTGACTGAGCCACCCAGGTACCCCTGAACTTTTTCTTTATAGAATTTTACATTTCTATGTAATCAAATCCATCAGCATTTTCCATTATAGTTCACAGCATGCTCGTCATAGAAGGCTAAATGCAACAATCATGACAGAAAACCATTTAGATATATTTCTAATACAATGCATAATTAAGCGCACTTAAAAATAGAAATACACCAAAATATTAGCAATTGGCCTTGGCAACAGACTGCAGATCAAGTCTTTTTTCTCTCTACTTTTCTGTTTTCCAAATTATTGCCAATGAACACAGCACTGTTTTTTTTTGTTTGTTTGTTTTTTTGTTTTTTTTTTAAAGATTTTATTTATTTATTTGTCAGAGAGAGAGAGGGAGAGAGAGTGAGTGAGGGAGCACAGGCAGACAGAGTGGCAGGCAGAGGGAGAAGCAGGCTCCCTGCCGAGCAAGGAGCCCCATGTGGGACTCGATCCCAGGACGCTGGGATCATGACCTGAGCTGAAGGCAGCTGCTTAACCAACTGAGCCACCCAGGCGTCCCCACAGCACTGTTTTTAAGAGAAAAAAAACTCTATTAGAACAAAAGGAAATGACCCCTCAAGAATGATCTGATCTGAAAATTACATATAAGCAATAGGGCTTAAGTTAATAACCCATCAAGGATAAAAGTTAAAACTGGCTGCTTGCTAGGAATTTGAGAGCATCGTTATCTACCCAGCTGTGAAAATGTAATAAAAAATAAAATATAATTTTAATTAAAAAATTAATCAAATTTAATTAAAAATTTAAAAAAAAAAAACAACCCAAAACCAATTAGGGGCGCCTGGGTGGCTCAGTGGGTTAAAGTCTCTGCTTTCGGCTCAGGTCATGATCTCAGGTCCTGCGATCGAGCCCCACATTGGGCTCTCTGCTCAGCAGGGATCCTGCTTCCTCTTCTCTCTCTCTGCCTGCCTCTGCCTACTTGTGATCTCTGTCAAATAAGTAAACAAAATCTTAAAAACAACAACAACAACAAATAAAAAATAGGAAAAGAACGGGATAAAAGGGGTACCTGGGGGCTCAGTTGGTTAAGTGGCTGCCTTTGGCTCAGGTGATGAACCCAGGGTCCTGGGATGGAGCCCTGCATCGGGCTGCCTACTCAGCAGACAGTCTGCTTCTCCCCTCCCTCTGTCTCTGTCTCCCAGCTTGTGGTCTCACTCTCTCTCTGTCAAATAACTAAATAAGATCTTAAAAAAAATGCAGAAATCACAGCTCAAAAAGATCCAGAATACCTAATTATCCAAATTTCTGCAACACCGAGTACATACAAATGCCCTTGACCATCCCTGAAGGGAAACCCAGACAAGACAGTGGTACTGCCTCCCCCACTGCGTGGGAGTAGACTTGCCAAATTTAACAAAAATATTTCTCAAAATACAAATGGCCTCACCTGTGAACTGCAAGATTTAAAAAATCTTCTTCTCAGGACACTCCCACTTGGACATCGGAGGGCAACAGTAACTACCTGAGGAATAAAAATGTTCAAGTAAGAATTCCAATCTGCTGCTCTTTGCAGTTCCAAAATGGCTACTCCTATGAAACGTCCCTAATTCTAAACAGCTTGTGGGGGGTTTTGTAGGCATTTAGCGCTGAGAGTAGTAGGCCAACAAAAAGGTCCAGATAAAAATCACTCTAAATAGAAAAATGCCTTCTGAAATGGAAGAACATCTTCCTATTGACTGACATCAATGACAGAACCTTCCAGAGAGGACACCAGAAACTAGATGCTTCTATCTAGATAATATCAAGGTTGCAAAAGGGCTTCAAAATTCATCTACCAAACCAAGAAGGTCCAGTGCAACCTCAGAATCCAGAGGAGAAAAACACCGGACTGGAAAGAAACAAAGGTTCCCAAGTGACTCTATCATCGTAGAGTGTGCCCAGAGGAGTAGGTCCTAGTTGCGGGGATAGAGCTCCTGCTCCATCTGCTTTATGGATTGGGTTTCCACGTCATTTCTCCCTGATGAAACAGTTAAATAGCTAAAAAAAGGCCTGGAAACTGTTGGTTAATATTAAAAGTCATTTAAAAAACAGATGAGGAAGTCATTTTTTCTCATGTTTATTAAATGATAACTGTCAGGAAACCCTTTTTTATCTTATTTTTTTTTAAAGATTTTATTTATTTATTTATTTATTTATTTATTTAAATTTCTTTTCAGCGTAACAGAATTCATAGTTTTACACCACACCCAGTGCTCCATGTAATGCGTGCCCTCCACAATACCCACCACCAGGCTCCCCCAACCTCCCACCCCCCCGCCCCTTCAAAACCCTCAGGTTATTTTTCAGAGTCCATAGTCTCTCATGGTTCATCTCCCCCCCAATTTCCCTCAACTCCCTTCTCTCCATCTCCCCATGTCCTCCCTGTTATTTGTTATGCTCCGCAAATAAGTGAAACCATATGATAATTGACTCTCTCTGCTTGACTTATTTCACTCAGCATAATCTCTTCCAGTCCAGTCCATGTTGCTACAAAAGTTGGGTATTCATCCTTTCTGATGGAGGCATAATACTCCATAGTGTATATGGACCATATCTTCCTTATCCATTCATCCGTTGAAGGGCATCTTGGTTCTTTCCACAGTTTGGCGACCGTGGCCATTGCTGCTATAAACATTGGGGTACAGATGGCCCTTCTTTTCACCACATCTGTATCTTTGGGGTAAATACCCAGTAGCGCAATTGCGGGGTCATAGGGAAGCTCTATTTTTAACTTCTTGAGGAACCTCCACACTGTTCTCCAGAGTGGCTGCACCAACTTGCATT
>PISX010034484.1:0-13955 GCA_004024625.1 Mellivora capensis
CTGGGAAACAAACCAAGGTTTACAGAAGGGAGGGGGTGGGGGATGGGTTAACTGGATGATGGGCATTAAGGAGGGCATGTGAGGTCATGAAGACTGGATGTTATAAGCAACTGATGGATTGCTGAACATCAAAAACTGTTGTACTATATGTTGGCTAATTGAACATAATTAAAAATTTAAAATAAAAAAATAAATGACCAATCTTTAAGCTTGCTGGGACTTTTATTCTGCTTCATCAAATCTTATGTTGAAACTCAGTATGGGATTTTTCAGTATGATCCATGTATTGATCAGCCCAAAATTCATTTGGTTCTCTTTTTTATGGTTTCTGTTTGTTTAATTTCCCATTTTGTTTATGTATTGTTTTCCTGATTTCTTTTGGTTATCTGTGTTCTCTTACAGCTTACTAAGCTTCTTTAAGGTGGTTATTTTTAATTCTTTGTCAAGAAATTAGTATTTCTCCATTTCTTTAGGGTCAGTTACTAGAGATTTATCTCATTCATTATGTTCCCTGATCCTTCATGATCCTTATATTTTTCTGTGCATTTTAACTAGTCACCTCTTCTGATCTTTACAAACCAGCTTTGGCAGGTAAAGGCCTTAACCAATCTCCCAGACAGACATTCTATGTGAGCCAGCTGTTGGGGTGCAAGGGCGGGTGAGCTCAGTGCTGGGACCTCCAGGAGGTGGTACATTGTGGGGGTCCATGGGCATGCATAAATTTGGACAGATGGGCCCACTGTCACAGACTGTGGGCCAGCTATTGAGATCTGCATGCTGATTAAGAGTCCCTACCTCTTTTTTGTTGTTGTTGCTGTTCTTAACTACCCTCAGGGTATCTAGCAATGCTCATTCACTTCATGTTCCAGGTGAAGTGAAAAAAAAAAATGGGTTTCTCATGTGTGCTCTGAAATGGTAGGAATGTCAGACAGCCACTTTTCTCTTTTCCCCATTATGGAAGTTGGGCCAAGCAGTCTCAGCACTGCATTGTGCTACTTGAGGAAGGGGCAGTTAAAGTGAAACTTTTTTTCTTACTCTTTTCAATGTGCCTATTTTGTTGTTTCTTGGCTCCACCAGAGTAATGTAGCCTCTCACCCAGATTTAAGAGCTCTTATGAAAGTATTTTGTTTGATGGATGGTTATTAAATTGGTGTTTTTTGGCAGGGAAATGTGGACTGGGATCTTCAATTCTGCAACCTTCTAGACATCACCCTCCTTGATTTTTATATATTAAACCAAACTTGTATTCCTGGCATAAGTCCTATTTCTCATTGGATGTAACCTTCTTTTTTAATATTTTATTTGTTTATTTGACAGAGAGAGAGAGAGATCACAAGTAGGCAGAGAGGCAGGCGGAGAGAGAGAGAGAGGAAGCAGGCTCCCTGCAGAGCAGAGAGCCCAATGCGGGGCTCGATGTGGGGCTAGATCCCAGGACCCTGAGATCAGGACCTGAGCTGAAGGCAGAGGCTTAACCCACTGAGCCACCCAGGCGCCCCTGCATGTAATCTTTTAATACACTGTTGGGTTAATTTCTCAGATTTTCTTTGAAAATTTTTGCATACATATTCATAAAGGATGTTGATTTGTACTTCCTGTAGTGGTGTCGTTGCATTTGATATCAGGTTAATTTGCATTCATAGAATGAGTTAGGATGTTCTTTTGTATACTTTCATGATGTGATGAGTCAGGTATGGCACAAGAGGGAACATAGAAGAATCTCAGGATAATAAAGTTTATTATAGTCACAGATCCTAGAGAGACAGAGTCACTGCATGTCATGAAGGGCCACATGGAAGGAGCACCAAGGAAACAAGTTCCAATGAGTGGTTGAGGATCATAGAGTGAGCCCGAGTTCCAATGGACCAGTGTCTTTATTGGGGATTAGGGTGGAGTACAAGCGCAGAAAGCATTAGGGGATTTCACTGGTATGTTTGAATGTCACTAGATCAGTCAGAGGAGAAGAAGGGAAATTCATGGTAGGAGCTAGCTTTTACCACACTGGTGCACCTGGTCACCTGGACAGGGTGCACACAGCCACTTCATGGGGATGTTTATACAGCAGAGCAATAAGAAATTTTAAAATTTACAAAACATAAGTTTTCCAGTCTCTTCTAATTATTGGAATACTTCCAGATAAATTTGTGTTAATTCTTCTTTAAATATTTGGTATAATTCACCAATAAAGCCACTGGTCTTGGACTTTTCTGTTAGTGGGTTTTTGATTATTGATTCCATCTCTTTATTCTGTCTCATCAGGTTTTGTGTTTCTTGAAACAATGTGGGTACTTTGTGTGTTTTTAGGGTGTTGTCTATTCCATCTAGGTAATCTAATTTGTTGGTGTACAATTTTTCATAGTATTCTTTGACAATCCTTTATATTTCTGTAATGTCATTACTAATGTGCCATTTTAATTTCTGATTTGAGTATTTGAGTCTCTTCTCTCTTTTTCTTTCTGGGGAAGTCTAGGTAATGTTTGTCAATTTTGTTAATCTTTTCCAAAAAATCAGCCTTTGATTTCATTTGAACTCTCCATTGTTTTTTTCTATTTTCTGTTTCTTTTCTCTCTTTTCTAATCTTTATTATTTCTTTCCTTCTCTTAGCTTTTGGTTTGATTTCCTCTTCCTTTTTTTTAAGCGACTTTGAGTGTAAAATTAGGTTTTTGATTTGAGATTTCTTTCTCAATGTAGGCATATACATATATAATTTTCACTCTCAAAACTAATTTTGCCCTAGCCCATAAATTTTGGTATGTAACGTTTTCATTTTTATTCCTCTCAAAGTATTTTCTGATTTCCCATGTGATTTCATCTTTGACCCATTTTTGGAGTGTCTTATCTAATTTCCATATATTTGTGACATCTCCACTTTAAATTGTGTTAGTACTTTCAAATTCCATTCCACTGTGGTCAGAGAATATACATTCTATATCAGTCTTTTGACATTTATGACTCTTTTGGTGGCTTAACTTGTGTTTATCCTGGAGAATACTCCATGTGTACTTGAGAAGAATGTTCTGCTTTTTTTCAGGGAATTATTTTATACATATAGTTATTTCTAGCTTATACTGTTGTTTTGCTCTTTTATTTCCTTATTGACTTTCTGTCTAGTTTCTCTATCTGTTATAGAAACTGGGATGTGTTAAAGTCTGCAACTATTATTGTAGAACTTTCTATCTCTACATTCCATTAGGTTAGTTTTTGCTTCATGTATTCTAAGGCTCTGTTGTTAGCTGCAAATGTGTTTATATTTGTAACAATCTTATTGATGGATTGAAACTTTTATCAATATATAATGTCTTCATTATTCTGGTAACAATTTTTGACAAAGCTTATATTGTCTGATATTAGTGTAGTCACCTCCACCTTCATTTGGTAACTATTTTCATGAAGCATTTTTTTCCATTCTTTCATTTTACACATAATTGTACCTTTGTATCTAAAGTGAGTGTCTTGACAGACTTCCAGAGAAGATTGCAGATGAGGACTCTAAGCTCACTTTGGATACATCCAGATAACACTCATATCAGTGTAAGTAACCCAGAAAATGACCTGAATAGTGAATAGAGTAGAACAAACTCTACACAGCTAAATATAGAGAAAACCTGCATCAAAAAGGGTTGGAAGGGCAGAGACACATTTGGCAGCTAAACAGAACCACCAGCCTCTTTGATGGAGGGAGGGACATTGTTGGTGTGTAGAGGGGAGGGAGAAGGTCTCTCACACTGAGGATCCCACAAGGGAAGAATGAATCCCCATAAACATTTAACTTTGAAAACCAGAGGGGCTGAATTTCACAAGTTCTTACAACCAGAGAGACAAAAAACATGGAACTTTAAAAATCTGTGCATTCAGCTCTGGCAGAGCCAGGAGGGAGGGAAGAAACTGAGTCACTGCCCTTAAAGAGGTAGCACTACAAACAGTCCTGTGGAAATTGAGCATACAACCAGCAGTTTGAAAATCACATTGCATATATGAAACGGAAATTTGTTGACTAATCTAAAAGCACGTGCTAGAGGTGCAGGGATTATTGGGAGATGTCTCCAGGAGCAAAGTAGCTGACCTAGGACATTTTTCTCCCCTACCCAGCAGCCTAAGCCCACCTCCTGGTGTCAACATTGTCTACCTAACTTGCTAACAGTGCACCCTACCCATGTGTTCCTCTGCGGGCACATCGCCTCCAGCTAGGCCTCTGCTCTTGATGCCCTCCTACAGTGGACCCACCCAAATCTTGTTAACATTGTTGCCCCATCATCGCATTCCCCTACTGACACACCATATCTAGCCAGAACTAGATTCCAAGTCTCCTCCCACAGAAGACTAATACAAGCCTTGGTATAGAGTGTGTTCCATCCTCCCCACCCCTACATGCTTTCCCAGATCTGCCCTCTCCAGTTAGACCTGGTTTTAGGTCTTCTCTTAAAGCAGATCAGTGCAAATCTTGCTAAAACCATGCATTCTGTGCACTTCTGCAGATCCGTCCCCTCCAATGGCCAGAGCCTATCCAAACCAGTGCCATAGGCCTGGCAGTGTGCAAGCAGCCCTGAGAGAAGCCAGCACCACTGCAAAGTGACTTCTGTTCCAGGGAGAGGGGAAGATAGCTACACATACCAGTCAAACTGCAGCCCCAGAAGTGGGCTGGGGCAATGAGAGGGTCTGAATGTAGGCACTATCCACAATAAAAACTTCTCAGGGGACAAAACAGGGAAAATACTCCATAGGCTGTTGTTATTGCATCCCTGGAAAATGCCTGGTTTAACCCAACTCAAGCCCAAGATGGCCCCAGATTGGCCTTAAGAGCCCAGGAAACAACTGCCACCCACAGCAGATAATGAGAGACATTGCAGACAACTGGACTAAGGGAAAAGTAGCTAAACCACAAGAGCAGGGTGTATACAAAACACATAGGAGACAACCCTAAAATGCCAGGTTCTGGTGAACAGGGAACATTGTACTACAGGGCAGTACAGGACATATTCTTCATAAGACCACAGTTTTCAAGAACAGGAGACATAGCTGACTTTCATAAAACACAGAAACAGACTCAGAAAGGTAAACAAAATAGGGAGACAGAGGAAATTATCCAGAATGAAAGAACAGGACAAGATCACAGCAAGAGACTTAAGTGAATCAGAGGTAAATAATGCCTGATACAGAATTCAAAGCATTTACCATAAAGATACTTACTGGACTTGAGAAAACAGTAGAGGACCTTGGGAGCCCTTTACAAAGAGATAGAAAACATTTAAAAAATCATTAAAGAGAGATAAAGTTATGGAGGGCACGCATTGCATGGAGCACTGGGTGTGGTGTAAAACTATGAATTCTGTTACGCTAAAAGGAAATTTTAAAAATTTTTTAAAAAGAGAGGAAAATAAAAAAGAGAGAGATAAAGAATTAAATAAATGAAACTATAACTATACTACCTGGAATAAATAGCAGAATAAAAGAAGCAGAGGAATGGACCAGCAACCTGGAGGACAGAGTAATGGAAAGCAATCAAACTGAGCAGGTGAGAGAAAAAAATACAAAACGAGAATTGACTTAGGGAACTCAGTGGCACCATCAAGCATAATAAAATTCATGTTATAGGGACCCCAGAAGGTAAATGAGAGAAAATGGGGCAGAAAGTTTATTTGAAGAATTGGTACCTGAAAACTTCTAAAATCTACAGAAAGAAACAGACATCCAGATGCAGAAAGTACAGTGATACCCCCAACAAAATCAACCCAAGGATGTCCACACCAAGACACATAATAATTAAAACAGCAAAAACTTGTGATAAAGAAAGAATTTTAAAAGAAGGAGGTGAAAACAGTTACTGCAGGGGAAACCCTATAAGGCTATAAGCTAATTTTTCAGCAGGAAGTTTGCAGGCCAGAAGGGAGTTGCATGATATATTTAAAGTGCTGGAAGGAAAAGAAAAAGCTGAACCAAGAATATCCATCAAGGCTCTCATTCAGAATAGAAGGAGAAATAAAGAGTTTTCCAGATGAACAAAAGTTAAAGGAATTCATGACCACTAAATCACCCCTGTAAGAAATATTATAGGGGACTCATTGAGTGGAGTGGAAAGACCATAAGTAAGATTAAGAAAAGTAGGAGAAAGCAAGAAAGCAATAAAAGTGAATATAACTCTAAAATTTAGTCAAGGTACTCACAAAGTAAAATGATGTAAATTATGACACCATATAACTAAAATGTGTCGGGGGAGAAATAAAGAATGGTTTTAAACTTAAGCAACCATCAACTTAATATAAACTTCCATATGCAGAAGATATTATATATAAACTGAATAATAACCACAAATCAAAAACCTATAACAGATATGCAAGAAATAAAGAAAAAGGAATCTGAATATATCACTAAAGAAAGCTGAGAAACCATGAGAGATCAAGAGAAGAAAGGAACAGAGAAGAACTACTAAAACAACCATAAGACAAGTTTCAAAATGGCAATAACTACATACCTATCAATAATTAGTTAGAATGTAGATGGAGTAAATGCTTCAATCAAAAGACATATGGTGAAGGAATGGAAAAAATAAAGAAAGAAAAAGACCCATCTGTATTCTGACTACAAGAAACACATTTCAGACTTAAAGATACATGCAGACTAAAAATGAGGAAATGGAATAGCATTTATCATGTAAATGGATGTGAAAAGAAATCCAGGGTCGCAATACCTAATATCAGAGAAAGTAGACTTTAAAACAAAGCCTGTAAGTGTGAACAAAGAAGGGCACTATATAATCTTAAAGAGAACAACTCAATAGGAATATATAACAATTGTAAATACTTAATGCACCCAACATGCAAACATCCATATACAGAGAACACTTAACACAAAAATAAAGGAACTAATCAACAGTAATACAATAGTAGTAGGGGACTTTAACACCTCCCTTATCTTAACAAAATCAATAAGGAAACAATGACTTTGAATCTCACTTTGGACCAGATGGATCTAACAGTTCTATTCAGAATATTCCTTCCTAAAAGAGTAAGATACACATTTGTTTTACTTGAAAAGTGCACATGGAACATTCTCCAGAATAGGTCACATATTAGGCCACAGATCAAGTCTCAACAAACTGAAAAAGATCAAAGTCATGCCATGCATCATTTCAGACTACAATGCTATGAAACTAAAAATCAATTACAACAAAACTACAACAAAATCTTGGGAAAGCACAAACAGGGAGGTTAAATAACACACTCTAACACACTACTAAACAATGAATGAATCAATAAGAAATCAAAGAAGAAATAAAAAATTACTTGGAGACAAGTGAAAATGAAAATACAATGATCCAAAATCTTTGGGATGCAGCAAAAGCAATTCTAAGTGTGAAGTTTATAGCTAGGCAAGCCTACCTCAAGAATCAAGAAAAATCTCAACACTTTACACCTAAAGAAGCTAGAAAAAGAATAAACTAAATCCAAAATCAGCAGAAGGAAGAAAATAATAAATATTAGAGCAGAAATAAACAAAATAGAAACTAAAAAAAAATAAGAATAAAAATATAACATCAGTGGAAGCAGGTTCTTTGCAAAAATCAACAAAATTGATAAACCTCTAGCCAGACTCATCAAAAAAGAAGAAAGGGAGGGAGGGAGGGAGAGAGAGAGAGAGAGAAGACGCAAAGAAAATCACAAATAAAAGAAGAGAAATAACAACTGACATCAGAGAAATACAAAGGGTTATGAGAATATTATGAAAAATTCTATGCCAACAAATTAAACAACCTAGAACGATATACATCATTTGTTCTTTTTTTTCATTAGTCTCCAGTAGTTCTTTTTCAGGTATCATTTTTTGGATACTTTTTTCCTTTTCTTTTTATTTATATATATATATATGTCTTTTTTTGTTTCCTTTCATTGTTTTTAATTATATGTATATGTAATGTATAATTTGTATAATGTATAATTTGTTATATATTTTGATAAATTATCATATAATATAATATTTTATACACACGCACATTTTTCTTTCTTATTTTCTTTCTATTTTGAGCTATAATTTATTTTAAAAAGCAGACCAAAACATCCCCAGGATCTAGTTTTTTGTTTTGTTCTGTTTCTAGTTTTTCTTATTTTGTCTCATTTCTGTTTTTTTTTCTGTTTTTCCCCCTGTTGTTGTTATTGTTATTTTTTTCTCTTTCTTTCTTCTATTATTTTCTAGACAAATTCTAAGATGGAGAAATTCACCCCAGAAGAAAGAACAAGAGGTAGTATTCACTGCCAAGGGTTTAATCAATACAGATATAAGATGTGTGAACTAGAATTTAAAACAGCAATTATAAAGATACTAGCTTGGCTTGAAAAAAGCATAGAAGACACTAGAGAATCCCTTACTATAGCGATAAAAGAACTAAAATCTAGTCAGGCTGAAATTAATAAAAAAATGTATTACCAAGATGCAGTCTCAAGTGGAGGCTATAAAAATGAGGATGAATTAGGCAAAAGAGTGAGTCAGTGATATAGAAGATAAAATGATGGAAAATAAGGAAACTGAAAAAGAAGAGACAGAAAGCTATTGGATCACAAAGGGAAAATTAGAGAACTCAGCAATTCCATAAAGCAAAATTATACCTGATAATAGGGGTACCAGAAGATGAGTGGGAGAGAGGGAAGAAGGTTTAGTTGAATAAGTTATACCTGTGAACTTCCATAATCTGAGGAAGAAAATAGGCATGCAAGTCTAAGGGGCACAAGAAGCCCCCCAAATCAATAAAAATATGTCAACACCTCAACACCCTGTACAAAAAGACTGAAATTATACCATAGATATTTTCAGGCCACCGTGCTTTAAAACTTGAAGTGAACTATGGACTCTGAAAAACAACCTGAGGGGTTTTGAACGGCGGGGGGTGGGAGGTTGGGGGAGCCAGGTGGTGGGTATTGGGGAGGGCACGTATTGCATGGAGCACTGGGTGTGGTGCAAAAACAATGAATACTGTTACGCTGAAAAGAAATTTAAAAAAAAAAGTTGAAGTAAACCACAAGAAAAAATGTGAAAGGACCACAAAACGTGGTGATTAAAGAACTCCCTACTGAAAAATGAATAGTTCAACCAGGAAATTAAAGATGAACTAAAAAAATACATAGAAGCAAATAAAAATGAAAATATGAAAGCTCAGAACCTTTGAGGTGTAGCAAGAGTGGTCCTAAGAGGGAAGTATACAGCAATACAGGACTTCCTCAAGAAACAAAAAGTCTCAAAGACACAAACTAACCTTGCACCTAAAGGAGCTGGAAAAAGAACAGGAAATAAATCCTAAATCCAGCAAGAGAAGAGAAATAATAAAGATTAGAGCAGAAATCAATGATAAGCAAATTTTTAAAAGTAGAAAGATAAACAAAACTAGGAACAAGTTCTTTGAAAGAATTAACAAGATTGATAAACCCCTTATAAGCCCAAGTACAAGAGAATATTATGAGCAATTATATGCCAACAAATTTGGCAATCTGGAAGAAATTGATGCATTCCTAGAAACACATAACCTACCAAAACTGTAACAGGAAGAAATAGAAAACTTGAACAGACCCATACCCACCAAAGAAATTGAACCAGTAATCAAAAATCTCCCCAAAACAAGAGTCCAGAGCTGGATGGCCACCTAGCAGAATTCTACCAAACATTTAAGAACCAATACCTCTTCTCCTGAAACTGTTCCAAAAAATAGAAATGAAAGTAAAACTTCCAAACCCATTCTATGAAGCCAGTATTACCTTAATCCCAAAACCAGACAAAACCCCCACTAGGAAAGAGAATTACAGACCAATATCCCAGATGAACATGGATGCAGAAATTCTCACAAAGATACTAGCTAGTGGGATCCAACAGTACATTAAAAGGATTATTCACTACGACCAAGTGAGATTTATTCCTGGGCTGCAAGGATGGTTCAACATCTACAAATCAATGTAATATAGCCCATAAATAAAAGAAAGATCAAGAGCCATATGATCTTCTCAATAGATGCAGAAAAAGCATTTGACAAAATACAGCATCCTTTCTTAATAAAAACTCTCCATCATGTAGGGATAGACGGAACATATCTCACTGTCATAAAAGCCATATATGAAAAACCCATAGCAAATATCATCCTTAATGGGGAAACAATTATAGCTTTTCCCCTAAGGTCAAGAATGTGACAGGGATGTCCACTCTCACCACTGTTGTTAAACATAGTACTGGAATTCCTAGCCTCAGCAATCAGACAACAAAAAGAAATAAAAGACATCCAAATTGGCCAAGAAGAAGTCACACTGTCACTCTTCATGGATGACCTGATACTCTATAGTATATACCCTGTAGACTCCATCAAAAAAATTACTAGAGCTTATACAAGAATTCAACAAAGTTGCAGTATATAAAATCAATGCCCAGAAGTCAGTTGCATTCTATACACTAGCGATAAAACAGAAGAAGGAGAAAACAAGGAATCAATCCCATTTAAAACTGTTTTATGTTTAATGTTTAAAACATTAAAACCCATAAGATACCTAAGAATAAACCTAACCAAAGATGTAAATGATCTGTATTTTGGAAACTATAGAACACTCATGAAAGAAATTGAGGAATACATGAAGAAATAGAAAAAAAAGTTTCATGCTCATGGATTGGAAGAAAAAATATTGTTAAAATGTCTAGGGAACCCTCTTACACTGTTGGTGGGAATGCAAGTTGGTGCAGCCACTTTGGAAAACAGTGTGGAGATTCCTTAAGAAATTAAAAATAGAGCTATCCTATGACCCTGCAACTGCACTACTGGGTCTTTACCCCAAAGATACGGATGTAGTGAAAAGAAGGGCCATCTGTACCCCAATGTTCATAGCAGCAATGGACACAGTTGCTAAACTGTGGAAAGAGCCAAGATGCCCTTCGACAGATGAATGGATACAGAAGATACAGTCCATATAAAAAATGGAGTATTATGCCTCCATCAGAAAGGATGAAAACCCAACTTTTGTATCGGCATGGGTGGGACTGTAGGAGATTATGCTGAGTGAAATAAGTCAAGCAGACAGAGTCAATTATCGTATGGTTTCACTTACTTGTGGAGCATAAGGAATGACACAGAGGACATTGGGAGAAGGAGAGGAGAAGTGAGTTGGGGGAAATCGGAGGGAGAGATGAATCATGAGAGACTGTGGGATCTGAGAAACAAACTGAGGGTTTGGGAGGGGAGGGGAGTGGGGGGTTGGGTAAGCCTGGTAGTGGGTATTAAGGAGGGCACCTATTGCATGGAGCACAGGGTGTGATGCATAAACAATGAATCTAGGAACACAGAAAAAATAAAATATAATTTAAAAAAATGTCTATACTACCCAAAGCAATCTATACATTCAATAAAATTCCTACCAAAATACAATCAGCATTTTTTAAAGATTTTATTTATTTGTCAGAGAAAGCGAGCACAGGCAGACAGAGTGGCAGGCAGAGGCAGAGGGAAAAGCAGACTCCCCACTGAGCAAGGAGCCTGATGCAGGACTCAATCCCAGGACGCTGGGATCATGACCTGAACCGAAGGCAGCCGCTTAACCAACTGAGCCACCCAGGCGTCCCTACCATCAGCATTTTTCAGAGCTGTAACAAACAATCCTAAAATTTGTATAAAACCTGAAAAGACCCCGAATGGCCAAAGGAATGTTAAAAAATAAAACAAAACCTGGAGGCATCACAGTTCCGGACTTGAAAAAAGCTGTATTACAAAGCTGTAATAATCAAAACAGTATGCTACTGGCACAAAAGCAGACACATAGATCACAGGAACAGAATAGAGACTCCAGAAATGGACCCTCAACTCTTTGGTTAACTGATGCTTTACAAAGCAGGAAAGAAGATGCCATGGAAAAGAGACAGTCTCTTCAACAAATGGTATTGGGGAAACTGAACAACCATATGCAGAAGAATGAAACCAGACCACTTTTACACCATACACAGAAATAATTCAAAATGCATGAAAGACCTAAATGTGAGACAGGAATCCATCAAAATCCTAGAGGAGAACACAGGCAGCAACCTCTTTGATGTTGGCTGCAGCAACTTCTTGCTAGACAAGTCTAGCAAAGCAAGAGACAAGAGAAACAAAAGAAAAATGAACTATTGAGACTTCATAAAGAAAAAAGGCTTTTGCACAGCAAAAGAAACAATCAACAAAAATAAAAGGCAACCTACAGAATAGGAGAAGGTATTTATGAATGTCTTATCAGATAAAGGGCTACTACCCAAAATCTATACAGAACATATCAAACTCAACACATGAAAAACAAAATCCCAGTCAAGAAATAGACACGAAAGAAATTGAAGAAGACACAAAAAAATGGAAGACCATTCCATGCTCTTGGATCGGAAGAATAAACATTGTTAAAATGTCTATACTGCCTAGAGCAATCTATATTTTAATGCCATTCCGATCACAATTCTACCGGTATTTTTCAAGAGCTGGAGCAAATAATCCTAAAATTTGTATGGAATCAGAAGAGACCCCAAATCGCTAAGGAAATGTTGAAAAAGAAAAACAAAACTGGGGGCATCTTGTTACCTGATTTCAAGCTTTACTACAAAGCTGTGATCACCAAGACAACATGGTACTGGCATAAAAACAGACACACAGAGCAATGGAACAGCATAGAGAGCCCAGATATGGACCCTCAACTCTATGGTCAAATAATCTTTGACAAAGCAGGAAAAAATATACAGT
Organism: Mellivora capensis; assembly: GCA_004024625.1. Taxonomy (NCBI): domain Eukaryota; kingdom Metazoa; phylum Chordata; class Mammalia; order Carnivora; family Mustelidae; genus Mellivora; species Mellivora capensis. Next base: position 12,713 of record PISX010034484.1, read on the forward strand.
GGAAAAAAGACTGTCTCTTCAATAAATGGTGCTGGGGAAATTGGATAGCTATATGCAGAAGAATGAAACTCGACCATTCTCTTACACCGTACACAAAGATAAACTCTAAATGGATACAAGACCTCAACGTGAGACAGGAATCCATCAGAATCCTAGAGGAGAACATAGGCAGTAACCTCTTTGATATCAGCCACAGCAACTTCTTTCAAGATATGTCTCCAAAGGCAAAGGAAACAAAACAAAAATGAACTTTTGGGACTTCATCAAGATCAAAAGCTTCTGTACAGCAAAGGAAACAGTCAACAAAACAAAGAGGCAACCCTCGGGATGGGAGAAGATATTTGCAAATGACAGTACAGACAAAAGGTTGATATCCAGGATCTATAAAGAACTTCTCAAACTCAACACACACAAAACAGATAATCATATCAAAAAATGGGCAGACGACATGAGCAGACACTTCTCCAAGGAAGACATACAAATGGCTATCAGACACATGGAAAAATGTTCATCATCACTAGCCATCAGGGAGATTCAAATTAAAACCACATTGAGATACCACCTTACACCAGTTAGAATGGCCAAAATTAGCAAGACAGGAAACAACGTGTGTTGGAGAGGTTGTGGAGAAAGGGGAACCCTCTTACACCGTTGGTGGGAATGCAAGTTGGTGCATCCACTTAGGAAAACAGTGTGGAGATTCCTTAAGAAATTAAAAATAGAGCTTCCCTATGACCCTGCCATTGCACTACTGGGTATTTACCCCAAAGATACAGATGTAATGAAAAGAAGGGCCATATGTACTCCAATGTTTATAGCAGCAATGGCCATGGTCGCTAAACTGTGGAAAGAGCCAAGATGCCCTTCAATGGACGAATGGATAAGGAAGATGTGGTCCATATACACTATGGAGTATTATGCTTCCATCAGAAAGGATGAATACACAACTTTTGTATCAACATGGACGGGACTGGAAGAGATCATGCTGAGTGAAATAAGTCAAGCAGAGAGTCAATTATCATATGGTTTCACTTATTTGTGGAGCATAACAAATAACACAGAGGACATGGGAAGATAGAGAGGAGAAAGGAGTTGAGGGAAATTGGGGGGGGAGATGAACCATGAGAGACTATGGACTCTGAAAAACAATCTGAGGGGATTTGAAGGGGCGGGGGGTGGGAGGTTGGGGAAGCCAGGTGGTGGGTATTATGGAGGGCACATATTGCATGGAGCACTGGGTGTG
>PISX010034485.1:0-13948 GCA_004024625.1 Mellivora capensis
GGATGAATACCCGACTTTTGTAGCAACATGGAGGGGACTGGAAGAGATTATGCTGAGTGAAATTAGTCAAGCAGAGAGAGTCAATTATATGGTTGCACTTATTTGTGGAGCATAAGGAGTAACACGGAGGACATGGGGAGATGGAGAGGAGAAGGGAGTTGGGGAAAATTGGAGGGGAGACAGACCATGAGAGACTATGGACTCTGAGAAACAAACTGAGGGTTTTGGAGGGGCGGGGGGTGGGAGGTTGTGTGAGCCTGGTGGTGGGTATTATGGAGGGTACATATTGCATGGAGCACTGGGTGTGATGCATAAACAATGAATTCTGGAACACTGAAAAGAAATTAAAAAAAAATAGACCCCTAACCTCATACCGTTCACTAAAACTAACTCATCTTCAATTCAGTCCCAACATTAAACAGAGCTGTAGAAGTGTTCATGAAAATGTAAGAATATTTGTGATCTTAAGGTAGGTTTCTCTAAATAGGACATAAAAACAAAAAGCCATAAAGGGAAAGATTTGAAAATTGAACAGTATTTAAGAATTTTCTATGACAAGGGACAAATAAGTATAATTAAATGACAAGATGGCAAATGAAACAAAGACAAAAACAAAGTACCAGTATAAAGACTATATAAAGAACTTCTATAAATCATTAAGACTTTTTGAAAATGGACAGAAATCTGTGAACAAATGATTTACAGAAAAAGAAATGTACTAGCCAAAAAAAGTATGAAACAGATGTTTATAATCCAAGAACTGCAGATTACAACAGTGAGAGACCATTTTCCATCTATCAAACGAACAAAAACTAAGATGTTTGTGAAGTGTTGGCATTTCCTGCCTGTGAGCCTGTAAATTAGTTACACTGGAGGACAGTTTGCCAACATCTTCTAAAAATCAAATCATGTCCCGTAACCCAACAATTTCCATTCTGGTGAAAACCTCCCCATGCACCTAAGCCATGTGCTAAGACTGTGGTATGGTTTGTGGGAACAGGTGAAAATCCTGTCCATGCCCATCAGTATCATGGAATACCATAAGGCAACTAAAGAATGAGATTGAACTGTGTGAACTGACGTGGAAAGTCCCCAGACACGTTGTTGAATTTTAAAAATTAGATTTGCAGATAAGCATGTACGGTGCAAAACCTTTTGCATTTTAAAGAAGGAAACCATAAGGTAAGCATTTTCTACAGATACATTTATGTTTGTGAATGCATAGAAAAAGACTTGGAAGGCGGCATGTGGGTGACACAGTCGGTTAAGCATCCAACTCTTGGTTTCAGCTCAAGTTGTGATCTTGGGGTCATGAGATCGAGCCCTACATTGAGCCCTACACTTAGCATGGAGACTTCTTAAGATTTTCTCTCCCTCCGCCCCGCCAGCTTGTGCTCTCTCTTTCTAAAATAAATAAATCTTAAAAAAAGAAAAGAAAGAAACAGAAAAAGGACTGGAAGGACACACTGAAAAATGCTTACTTTAGGCCAATGGGAGAGAGCCCCAGGCTTCAGGATGGCTGAGGGTTTCTCTTTTTTTTTTTCTTTGTTAGAACCATTATGCACTGGGGACCATCTGTACTGAAATGTACATTTCAAAAGGGTGAATTCCATGTTTTGCTTGTTTTACTGTGCTATATATATTTATTTTTTATTGACGTACAGTTAATATAGAATGTTCTATTAGTTTCAGGTGGACAACATAGCGATTCAGCAACTCCGTACACTACTCAGTGCCCACCACAGTAAGTGTAGTCCCCATCTGTCACAATACAATGTATAGCTATATTCCCTATGCTGTGCTTTTAATCTCCATGCCTTATTTATTTTATAATGGGAAGTTTGTACATCTTCATTCCATTTATCCATTTCACCCATCCCCCACCCACCTTCCTTCTGGCAACTACCAGTTTGTTCTCTGTATTGAAGTCTGTTTAGGGGTTGTTTGTTTCATTTTTACATTTGTTTTGGTGTTTGAGTCCATGTATCTGTAAAATCTTTCTCTGTCTGACTTATTTCACTTGGCATAATACCCTCTAGGCCCATCCATGTCGTAACACATGGCAAAATCCCATTTATATGGGTAATATCCATTGTATACATATACCACATCTTCCTTATCCATTCATCTATTGATGGACAGTTGGGTTGCTTCCACATTTTATTGTAAATAATGCTGCTAGAGACATAGTGTGCATATATCTTTTTGAATTGGTGTTTTTGTTTTCTTCTGGTAAATACTCAATAATGGAATTATAGAATCATACAACATTTCTATTTTTAACTTTTTGGAGAAACTCCATACTGTTTTCCAGTGGCGGCACCAGTTTGCATTCCCACCACAGGTGCACAAAGGTCCCCTTTTTTCCTCATCCTCGCCAACACTTGTTATTTCTTGTCTTTTTGAGTCTAGCCATTCTGACAGGTGTGAGGCATCTCCCTGATGATGAGTGACGTCAAGCCCCTCTTCATGTGTCTGTTGGCCACCTGGACGTCTATTTTCTCTTTAACAAGGGGAGTGTGTTCATATATTACTGTGTAAGAGAAACTAAGGGGAAGTGAACTCCTCTGGAGACTTATTTGGCACCATACTCCATATGCAAAGTCTTTGAGTGGTTTCCAGTCTTAGACAGTGACCTGAGGGCCAGATTGCTGTCCTCAGTGGACCAGGAGTCAAAGATCTCTCTTGGGAGAGATCTCTCTGTCTCCTCTCAGGGACAGAGGGTCTGAATGGTCAGGTGATGTCAGGAGGGCGGCCTCAGGAGGTATTAGACACAAGGTATTAAGCAGGTGGTTCAACTGCCACCTGTTGTCAGCACCAGTGACAATAGTTAGATACCTAGGGCCGTATCTTGGATACGGGGAACCATTGGCCAGGAGAGGTATGAAGCTGGAGTTTCTCAGTGACCCATGAACTATTGACATGAATTTCCATAATCTGAATGGGTGATGTGTGTCCTCAGGGAAGGGAAGGCCTTGTGGGTTTAGGGAAGGCCGGAGGAGTTGAGAATGTGTCTGTCACTAGATAGAGGATGTGACCAGAAGTCAGAAAGGGAATGAGTGATTTATTGCTGTGTAACAATATTACCACCGATTTTGCGCTGAAAACCACACACACTATCTCACGGTTTCTGTGGGTTAGGAGTCTGGGCACATCTCTACAGGGTCCTCTGCTTCAGGGGTTCATCTGAAAGCCACGGTCTGTGTGTCCGCCGGGGCTACGACCTCATCTCGAGGCTCAAGATCGAGATCTCAGATCGAGAAGGACCTGATTCTGAGACACTAGATTGCTGATAGAATTTAGTTCCTTATGACCTATTGGACAGAGAGAGGGTGTTAGGTTCTTGCTGGCTGTCAGCTGGGGGCTACCCTGGCTTCCTTGGAAAGGGGACTTCTTGCTTCATTAATGCTAGTAAAAAGGAAAGTCTCCTGGGAAGATGGCTGCTACAGCCCTGTGTAATGTAATCATGGAAGCAACATCCCATCACCTTTGGGTTCCTCTATTAGAAGCAAATCACTGGTCCCACCCATGCCCAGGGGGAGAGAATTTCTCACAAGAACGTGAGCGCCAGGGGGTGGGATATTGGGGGACTGTCTGTTCCCCACAGGGAAGAAGGCAAGGAAACAGGAAATTGGCTGCATGGTCCTCTGAGAGAAGACTCCTGGGAAAGATGGGTGGCAGAAAGCAGTGACAAGACAGTTAGAAGGGAGAGGTTTAAAAAGCATAAATCTGCCAGGGAAATGGATTTCACGTGAATTCCAGGTGGATAATGGGTAAATCACATGTTCCAACTTTTTCTAGTCATTATGTTTGTTAGCGAAAATCCACTAAACGGTTATACAAAACCAGTGACCTTACTGGCCCAGGAAGCTGGGAAGGACACTGAGAGGAACAGGATCCATTCTACAGGAGCTGCAGTTCCCTCAGGCCCCAACCCACCCCCAACACTGACTCTAACACAGGCGGGGAAGAGACTACTGTCACAGTGGTGGCCTCCAAGCAAGGAAGGGAAGCTCATTCCGTGTCACCCCAGAGGCACGCAGCACACAAACATTGAGAAATTAGTCTACCAACAATGGGGTTGTACAAGGTACATCCATAAGAGCTTTCAAATGAAAACAAAAACCTTTAATCAGCGCTTTAAATGTGGTAGAGCAGGTCTCCCAAAGTATTAGGGAAATTCACCTGTGTTCATTGTTGAAGGCTGAGCAGCTGGATTGAGGCACTCCCAGTTCAGAAAGAAATAACTTACAGGACTCAAGAGAAATGAGTCATAGAGCTATCTCATTGATGGGATGAGTGGCCTAGGGGACACTGATGTGGATGGACGGATCTGCCTCAACAGCCAGCTCGAGGGCCTGCGAGAACGTCTGCATTTGGCACAGAAATTACACACTCCTTGTCCTTCATCTGCAGGACTAGGTGGGTCATTGAGCCACACCAGCTAAAGGGATTTAGCTGGAGATAGATGGTAGGGAAGAGAAAAGGAATGGACCATTAGCCGGTGATTTCTCTAATGCGCAAAGGTGCTCATGGCCCTCCCCTGCTTTAGTTATCCTTCATAATCTGACTTCTGTTTCCTTTCCAGCTGTGTCTCTAGACTGTGCCTGTCCCTGCCCGGGAGCACTGGCTACGAGCCTTGATGAATTCCCTAGGGAGAAGCAAGCCTCCGGAGTCTGGAGGCTGCTTGGGTAGAGATCCTGGCTCTGCCCCAGTAATTTCTGGCCTCCTGTGCCTCAGTGCCTTCTCCCATAAGTGAACCCTCCCTCACTGGGTTATTAGGAGAATGAAGCCAATATTTCTAGAGCACTCAGAACAGACCAATGTTACATACATTTGTAAATATAAATAATCTAAAAGTACCATGTTCTCTTTTATCTCCACGCTTTTGTACCTGCTGTTCCCTCTGCCTGAAATGCTTTTGCTCCAACCCTACCTGCCTAATGCCCATTCATCTAAGATAAGCTTAGAAGTCGCTGCCTCTGGAGGCCACAGCTGATATTCCCCACCAAAATGGTTAGTGATGATCACCAAAGATTTCTGATCATTTTCCTTTGGGGAAAGCTTCACTACCCTCTTGCTCTTAAGTGAAGCCCTGTGACTTGCTTTGGTCAATTAAATACGATGAGAAATTACATACATTTTCCAGGCAGAAGCTTTTTTTTTTTTTTAATTTTTTTATTTATTTGTCAGAGAGGGAGAGAGAGAGAGCGGGCACAGGCAGACAGAGTGGCAGGCAGAGGCAGAGGGAGAAGCAGGCTCCCTGCCAAGCAAGGAGCCCGATGTGGGACTCGATCCCAGGACTCCGAGATCATGACCTGAGCTGAAGGCAGCTGCTTAACCAACTGAGCCACCCAGGCGTCCCCAGAAGCTTTAAGAGCAAGAGCGTGAGTTGCCCTATCTACTCCCTATCGCTGTGATGCCTCTGTGAGCAGGTATCAGGCCGCAGTTTCCACCTGTATGACAGACAACAAGGAGCAGGGCCCCTGTTGACCATATCCAACCTGAAGTATGAGTCAGAAATGAATGTATATTAAACCACTGACGGGGTGCCTGGGTGGCTCAGTTGGTTGAGTATCTGCCTTCGGCTCAGGTCATGATCCCAGGGTCCTGGGATCGAGCCCCGCATCAGGCTCTCTGCTCTGTGGAGAGCCTGCTTCCTCCTCTCTCTCTGCCTGCCTCTCTTCCTACTTGTGATCTCTGTCTGTCAAATAAATAAATAAAATCTTAAAAAAAAAAAAAAAAGAATTGGGCTTCTTGCTCAGCAGGGAGCCTGCTGCTCCCTCTGCCTGCCACTCCCCCTTGTCCCTTGTGCTCTCTCTCTCTCTGACCAATAAATAAAATCTTAAAAAAAAAAAAAAAAGAGGCCAATCCAGGGAGTGCCTTTAGGTTGTTGATATCCAAGTATAAAAAGCCTTATTATGCACCATCCCTTTGGAAGTCAACAAAGAAGGACATCTGTTAAGTATTAAATAAATGCAAGATGTAAATAGATACAAATAAATGCATAACAGCTTATCTGCAAATCTGAGTGCAGGCTATTTTCTACTATATTATTGCACTCACCTAATTTTCCTTTTTCTACGTCCCATTCCCTTACTATTTTCTATAGGGTGAGTTGGGGGGTCATTGACATTACACTTTAGATGGTCATTTTCAAAATATCAATCTGAACATTTCTCAAAGATCTCCGACTTGGAACCCGATGCAGTGGTTGATGACACTTTGTTTTCTTGTTTTGGGTAAAATAGGGTGAATGTTTTTGTTTGTATAAGGGATGGTTGCAAGAGGATTTTATGGTGGTGGCTATTGTTTGGAAAAATGCACATACGGAAAAGAAAGAGTTTATGTTTTTAAAGATTTTTATTTATTTATTTGACAGAGAGAGAATGAGGAGGGGCGGTATGGCAGAGGGAGAAGCAGGCTTCCCACTGAGCTGGGAGTCCGATGCGGGCCTCACGGGGCTCCATCCCAGGACCCTAGGATCATGACCTGAGCTGAAGGCAGATGCTTAACTGACTGAGCCACCCAGCAACCCGTCTTCTGCATCTTTGAAACATCCTTCCTACAGGTGGGGCATTTCTCACGTTTAAAGTCCCATCTCCCCATGGTAGAAGACTGCCAGTTGACTCTTGAGATCTGTCTCCCCAACTTCTGCCGTCACGACCCCCCATTTCTGCCAGCACATTGCTTCTCAGGTAAAAGATATCATTTCCAAACTGATTAAATTCTGGCCAGTGAGGTATAAATGGAAGTGTTATACTTTACTTCCAGAAAATTTCCTCAAGAGGAAAAAAGCAACCCCCATTTCTCTTTCTTCTCCCTGTTGTTTGGAATGCAGATGTGGTGGGGGGCTCTAGCAGCCACGGGAGGCCATGAGGCGACAAAAAGAAAGGACACCACATGCTGAGAATGATGGGAGCATAACGCTAAACTAGGCCATTAAGGGTACAATGAAGCCAACAAAACCAGTATTTACCTGGCTGCCTCCAGACTTTTCTTTGCATGAGAAATAAACCATTTAAGCCATGGTTATTATCTAGTTCTATACAGCAGAACTTAATCCTAATTAATCCAATTGCTTTTCCAGCCCCTCCTTGTGGCTGAGGCACAGGCCTGGGACCCAGGTTCTGTTAATTGTGCACAGTGGTGCAGAATTTCAGTTCTAAAGAAGCAGGCCCTGAGAATTTATTTTCTGGCAAGGACAGGAGTGGAGGGGTCAGGGTTTTGGAGACAGCAGTGGTGAGACATTGGCATCTGGGGCTACCTGTCAGGGCTCAGAGCTCCAGTGTCTGTACCTGGCAATGGCTGTGAGGCTTTCTCTAGAACAATCTCTCATGTGGTTAAGCACATCTCCTGGCTACCCAGCTTTCAAGGCCAACTCACTGGCCCTCTCAGGGATTCAGTGAGCAATCTGATACCTCTGATAAGTCATTTTCCTGTTTCAACAGCAAGGATCCCTAAGGGATAGGGCACTCCCCTTAGGTTTATCGAAAATAAAGATCTTGTGTTTCATACCTTAGACCCTATCTTACCTGTTTGAAACCACTGGCTGAAACCCAAGGTTTCTCATGGATTTGAATGTAACCTTGCTTTTTTGGGTGTGGGAGTGACTATAGCTGCATTCTTCTGTCCAAACTAGGGTCTACCCTTGTGACTAGGCATAGCCACGCAACTGAACCTCGTGAGTGTAAGGCAGGCAATCTGCCCACTTGCATCATGGGAAGTCGCTTCCTTGGCTTTTCTCTATTTTCCTTCCCATGTTCGTGATACAGCTTCAACCAAGGAGAGGACATCCCCCTCAGGGATGGCAGAAGCCACAAAATGGAAGGAGCCTGGGTCCCTGAATATTCTCATGGAGAGCCAACAGCCTGGACCATTCCCCATGAGACGTGAAATGAGAATAAACTTCCACATTTTGGAAGCTGCTATCTTGGGGTCTCTACCAACTTCAATTGTCTCTGCTAACACCATGGCAATGGAGAAATACCAGGCGGGAAACTTGTAATTAACAGCAAGTGATTATGGATCCCTGCTGAGACACCGGGCAGCCAGCCATGTGCTCAGAGCATGTCTTGTTCTCCCATTCTAGAAGAGGAAGGCACACGCTAGATGGTGTATGGGCCCCGTAATCAGATGTCAAAGAATCCCAAGTCTTGGGGCCTCTGCTAGATCCTAGCCACGGTAAAATAATCTTTCTTGGTGGCCTCAGTTTGAAGTAGATACATTCTACTACTCCTACCCCCGGACTTTAAAATGTACTATTTTAGGGGCACCTGGGTGGCTCAGTGGGTTAAAGCCACTACCTTCGGCTCAGGTCATGATCCCAGAGTCCTGGATCGAGCCCTGCATTGGCCTCTTTGCTTAGTGGGGAGCCTGCTTCCTCCTCTCTCTCTCTCTCTCTCTCTCTCTGCCTGCCTCTCTGCCTACTTGTAATCTCTGTCTGTCAAATAAATAAAATCTTTAAAAAAAATAAAAATAAGAAAATAAAATGTACTATTTTACCTTTTACGATTTTGACCATGTTTAGAAAATTGCTTTCATTTACAACTATCTGTTATCATATCTTCCTCTTTTTAAAGGACTGAGTTATTTTGTCCTTTTCGTCAATAATCACCTTTTCCTTCCTCCCTCCCTTCCTTTCTTTTTCTCTTCTTTCTTTCTTTTAAAGTAAACTCTACCGCAACATGGGGTTCAGACTCAGGACCCTGAGATCAAGAGTCACATTCTCTACCAACTTGAGCCAGCCAGGTGCTCAGATAATCACCTTTTTAAATTCCAAATGGTAACACTTAAGCTTTTGTATAGCTATTCCCTTTTATTTTCTTTTTTTAAAGATTTTGCTTATTTATTTGACAGACAGAGATCACAAGTAGACAGAGAGAGGCAGGCAGAGAGAGAGGGGGAAGCAGGCTCCCTGCTGAGCAGAGCCCAATGCGGGGCTCGATCCCAGGACCCTGAGGTCAGGACCTGAGCCGAAAGCAGAGGCTTTAACACCCTGAGACACCCAGGTGCCCCTAGCTATACCCTTTTAATTTTAGCTTCTGGGTCAAGGAGTTAGGGAACTCTGGCCACCTGTGTTTGAATTTGTGTTGGATTACAGGCCCACCCAATCCATTTATGTATTATCCGTGGCTGCCTTTACCCTAGATTGGAGGGGGGGGGGGTCCATCCAGATACTGTAACCACTGGTTGACCCATGGGCTGGACCCCGGCAATTAGAATGTCTTCATTCCCCATCCCTGACAGGTGCATTCCATTGCCTTCCCTGTTCCACAAAAGCTGCCTGAGGACACAGCCTTCAGATACAGGTGTGATGCAGAGACCACCTGGATGGCACCCGTGACTGGACCCAGTTAAGTCCTCTCTATCAACTTTTTAAGAATCGGCAGGTGGGTATGGAGATCTCCTCATCACATGAAAATGCCCATGCTTAGTAAATGGGCCACCTATCAAACTGGAATGACCTGCCTCTGTCCCTGCCTGCCCTCCTGTACACAGAACGGTCTCAAATCACACCTGGCAAGTTGCCGAGGAATTTGCAAACTGACGGTTTGCCTTGCAAACTTGCATTGCAGTTTACAGTACAAGGGGTAACTGTGACCAAGACTGCAGGGCCCACAAAGCCAAAAACATGCCCGACCTAGCCCTTCACAGAAAAGAACCGGCCAACTCTGGTTCTAGATCTGGATCTGTTTTATTCTATCTAATAGTTTTGTTCTCTCTGCTTATCTTTTAACTTAATGTCGCTCCTAATGTCTATTACTTCTTTTCTTTTTATTCTCATCCCCTTTTTGTTCTATTGAGTTATGTATGTTAACCGAGAGGTAGAGGTACAATAAGACAAAAGCATGTATTTGGGGTCTCAGAGTTTAATTCAGGGAGCGCAGATGTGGGTAGCGACCCAAATTGTGTTCCCCTAGGGAACAAAAGTCAAAGGTGTTAAAAGACATTTGTATGGGGGAGCCTGGGTGTCTCAGTCAGCTCTTGGTTTCAGCTCAGGTCATGATCTCATTAGTGGTGAGATTGAGCCCCATGTGGTCACGGCTGCACATGCTCAGTAGGGAGTCAGCGTCCCCTCTCCCTCCCCCTCTGCCCCACCCCATTCCCCCCCACTCCCCCTCTCTCTAAAATAAATAAATAAATCTTTAAAAAAAGACATTTGTATGTGTTATTTACAAAGAACTGTGACTTGTGTGGGTGGCAGAAAACTAATCTTAACCGAATATAGTTGGTTTGCTAAGGCCATTACTGAGCTAGATCTCTTTTTTTTTTTTCCTAGCACCAGAGTTTAGGACTTTTAATTTGTTCCAAAGTTGCTGAAGCAAAAATCATGATAAAACGTTCTGCTTTCAGGGCGCCTGGGTGGCTCGGTGGGTTAAGCCTCTGCCTTCGGCTCAGGTCATGATCTCAGGGTCCTGGGATGGAGCCCTGCATTGGGCTCTCTGCTCAGTGGGGAGCCTGCTTCCCCCCTCTCTCTCTGTCTGCCTCTTTGCCTGCTTGTGATCTCTGTCTATCAAATAAATAAATAAAATCTTTAAAAAAATAAAAAATAAATGTTAAAAAAAAGTTCTGCTTTCCTTTACACCCCCAACACAAAAACAAAACAAAACAAAAACAAAAACAGGGGCACCTGGGTGGCTCAGTGGGTTAAAGCCTCTGCTTTCGGCTTAGATCATGATCCCAGGGTCCTGGGATCAAGCCCCACATCGAGCCCCACATCAGGCTCTCTGCTCAACAGGGAGCCTGCTTCCCCCTCTCTCCCTGCCTGCCTCTCTGCCTACTTGTGATCTCTGTCTGTCAAATAAATAAATAAAATATTTAAAAAAACAAAACAAAAAACAAAAAACCCCAAAACTCTTTGTAAGAAAAAAAATGGTTTTATACATGGGAAGAAACAATATCAATTCAAGGCTTATAGATAAGGATTATCCAGTCAAAACCAACAGGGGATCCCCCTGAAATGTTATCTATAGGAACTTCCAAAGAAAGTTGCAGGTGTTTGGGCAGAGTCCTTGGAATATTTGCAGTGTGGCCCAGTTCAAAGTTCGCAGTTTCATTAATGAGGATGTCCTTCTCCTTTATAGCCTCCAGGCTGCTTTGGAAAACCCCTCAACATTAGTGATTCTATTTCCTTTCACCTTTCACAATGGTAAGGGCGGCACGGAGGAAGGGTTTCCAAGGCAGGGTAAACACCCAGGGAAGGGTGACAGTGTGCAGTGGGCCAGGATCCCACACTCTCAATGGACTGCCCAAGCCCAAAGAGCCCCCAGACGGCCACACATAGTACTTCTGCGAGCTTCCAGCACACTCTCCAGGAATACTGCATTAAGGAGGGACCCAGGAACAGAAGGGCCTCCCTGGTTCTGTAGAGACCCCATGCTCAGGCACAGAAGTATATGAAATAGAAATAAGCAAGAATCATTATAATCCTACATGTCCCCTTTCTTGGCACCTCACACACATCCCAGTCCACTGAGCTGCTACAACAGACACTGGAAAAGGGAACGCCATGTCCCCAGGCACATGCGGCCCTGACTCCAAAGGCCAGAAAAGAAGAATACAAGCCAGGTCGGAGTGAGTAAGGCTTTACTGCGGATCATGCAGGGCTGGGCAGGACCACCCTGGGAGAGCCTGGCCTGCTCTCCAGGTCACACGGGGATTCGGGCCAGTGCTGGGCAGAGTGGGGATGAGCTCCCCAGGCCAGGAGAGGAACAGCAACTGCCAATTGAAGAATGCTCCGGTTGGTTTTAGTGCAGGAGGGATAACACTGGTGGGGGAGGAAATTTGCTGAAGTAGAGAGCTATGTCAAAGGGTCTGGATGAAGACAGGGTTGGGAAGGAGAAAAGGGGACTGACATGTATTTCATGGGAACAAAGGAATGCACCAAAGGACAAAGAGGCAAGACAGCTGTTTGGGGACACGCTCCCCTCGCTGGCATCTCCTCCCACGTGGCCCTACTTGTTGCCCCACACGGCAATCTTTAGAAACAGAGGGCCTGGGAGGAAGCGGCTGGACTTCATGTAGGCAGAGATCTTCTTCAGGCCCTGAGGGGGGAAAAGAATGTCATATCTCTGGTCTGCTGCGCCACAGAGGCAACCTGAGGTCGGACTATTCCTTGTGAGGTCAGCGCTGACACACAGCACATTCTCCCTGCGGTCCTGGGCTCTGGGACGTCATCCCTTCCAGTTCTCTGTAACTAATGGGACACTTGACTAGGATACAAGACTCCACGTGGAGCCTTAGATACCCCAGACACGATGATGGGCCTGGAACCCCCACCAACCGCCCTACAAGACAGGGCCCACTATCACCATCCAGCAGAAGGGAAGCAGAGGCCCAGGTGGCTTCAGCGGCCACCTCAGTCTCCCGGGCTCCCAGGTGGGAAGGGCTGGAGGGCAGCTGGCTCTCTTGCCAGGGCTGGGCTCCACCTCCTGGCCTCCCTCCTTCTCTGCCCTCCAGGCAGAAGGCCTGTCCCTTCCGGATCACAGACGTGCCCCTGTTGCAGAGGGAGCTTCCAGGCTACTCAGGTTTTGCCACACAGGGAACCCCAGCAGAACAGGGGCCTCAGAATGTGCCCATGCAGCCTGCAGGGGAGGCCAGACCTCACCCAGTGACTCAGCAAAACCTGCATGAAAGGGGAGAGGCTGGGAGCGTGGAAGTCAGGCCAGGCCACACTCTCGATTACTCCTCTTAAAACTGAAGGTCCAACTGATTGGCCTGACTGAACCCAATGTCATGGGCACCAATTACCTCGTCCCCAGTCCTGCTGCAGCCAGGGGGGCATGTGGCTCTCAGGGCTGTCTGAGCACCATCTCCCCAGCACAGAGGGCCCAGTGAATTCTAAAGTGTTTGAAGATCCTGGCACTGCCTGGACCCAGGAGGCCAGAGAGTGCAGCCCACAGCCGTCCTCTGTCCTTCCTGCCAGCTAGTCCCTGGAACTCTGGCATCAAGCCCAAGGCCAGTCACCCAGAGAAGAACCAGCCAAAAAAAAACATCTCATGTTGAGGAATGGGAAAGACAAACACACTGCAGGCTCAAACTCCAGTTGGACATATGCCTCCTGCCCCACATCACTCCAAAAGCACAGTCTGCTGCCCTCTAACATGAACGAGGGGACCAGTGCCATCAGCTGAGGTCCAGCCCCTGCTCCTCCAGCACCCACCCAGCCCCACACACCGCACATGGCTGGGTGTTCCTCGATTTCTCTGAGTGCTCTGAGCCCCAGAACGGTGACTCCAGGCCCGGGTTGCCCTGGTGTCCCCACTGTGCCTGACACAGAGCCTCACACCCGGGAGAAGATCCGATCAGCCAACAGGACTGGAAAGAAACGGCCTGCCCCATCCCTGACCCAGGATCTCCATTGATGGGAAAGAAGAAGGGCATGGACACGGGGAGGTAAAGAAGGAGCCCAGCACAGAAGCCTCAAGACAACTCCCTCCACAGTGGCCCCACCTAGGCACTCACAGCCCAGGACCAACAACGTTCCTGGGGATGTCAGGGCAGCCCCAGACAGGGATCAGACTGCTGCAAAGCTGCATGGGGATCCCCAGGAAATGCCTTCTGTGCCCCTCTATGTACCATCATCCCTACCACAGCTCTGCTCTCCTAACGCCAGCTCCACGCACACTCCTGAACCTCTGCTACGTCCCCAGAGTCCTGAGCTCTGTGACCCAGGGGAGTAAAGAAACTGAGCCTCCTTCTGGCCCAGGAAAAGGACAGCCATGGACTGCTAGCTACAGAAGCCACTGGCTGAATCAGAGCCCGGCACACTGTACCAGCTCTGTGACCTTCAGCAAATGGTTTCTCCTCTCAGACTCAGTTTCCACACCAGTAAATAACAGGTGATAAGTCTTCCACCATGTAGGAATGTTGTAAAGATTAATTTTGCACAAAGTATATGAGATCCTGAGCACATATCACGATATAGCAAAGCCTTAATCAATGC
>PISX010034486.1:0-13962 GCA_004024625.1 Mellivora capensis
ACGTGGATGGAACTAGAGGGTATCATGCTTAGTGAAATAAGTCAATCGGAGAAAGACAACTATCATATGATCTCCCTGATATAAGGAAGTGGAGATTCAACATGGGGGGTTGGGGGGTAGGAAAAGAAGAAAAGAAACAAGATGGGATCAGGAGGGAGACAAACCATAAGTGACTCTTAATCTCACAAAACAAACTGAGGGTTGCTGGGGGGAGGGGGGTCGGGAGAGGGTGGTGGGGTAATGGACATTGGGAAGGGTATGTGCTATGGTGAGTGCTGTGAAATGTGTAAGCCTGGTGATTCACAGACATGTACCCATGGGGATAAAAATACATTATATGTTTATAAAAAATAAAAAAAAATTTTTAAAAAGATAGTATTATGCATAAAAAAAAGAATGAGAGATTTTCGATCTCAGGTTTGTAAATTCTTAGGAATTTACATTCATTGTAAATTCATTGTAGAGATTACATAAATAAATCAAAACTAAAAAAGAGATTTTAGAGATTACAAAATAAATAAATTTTAAAAAGAGACTGTAGAGATTACATAAATAAATAAATACTTCTAAAAAGGAAAGTATTATTGAAGAAATAGGCATGGTAGATAGTAGGTAGGTAGGTAGGTAGGTAGGTAAAATTTTTAGATTATACGTTCACATGGTTCCAAAATTTAAACACTCTAAAAATTGAACTACAAAATCTTACTCCAACCACTGTCTCTCCCTGCCCACTGCTTATAGGTCACATCTTTTGTTTCTTGCCCATCCTTCCAGGCTTTATTTAGGCAAATATGAACTTAGATATAAAAAAAATAAACAAATACATATAGATCTAATTTTCTTCCTTCTAACACACAGGTAGTAATGACATAATTATCCTGCACCTCTCACTTATATACCCTTCTACTCTTTTTATGTCAATTTAAAAGAACAGTTACATAGCTGGAGAATATTGTATTGGTGACTATATACTTTACAAGGTACTTTATAAGATCAGTTCCCTGTGATAGACCAGTAGATTATTTTCAATGTTTTATTTTCATAAAATATATTGAAATTATAATAATGTTTTATGACACTTTCGATGTACGTATTGGTCATTTTGATTGGTACTGCCAACTTATCCTGGTAGTGTTAGCACCGGTGTACACTCCTTCCATGATGTAGGTGAATGTCAGGACAGTGCTGTCAAACGTCACAATTTTCCTTATCTGATGGGTGGAAAGATAGTATCTCCTCATGTCTTAATTTGCTTTTCTTTAATGAGGATAATCATCTTTTTGTATAATCAGTCCATTTCTATTTCTTCTTTTGTGCAATATTTGTTCAGTCCTTTGACCATGATTTCTATGAGTAATAATGCTAATAAGTACAACACTCATTTATATGTGTGTGTATATCTCTACAAACATGAGTGTAAAACAAAATGTTCAATGCATGGTTGACAGGTGAAGAAATAAATTATTGTTTTTCTCTTTTACAAATGAATCTTCTTAAAGTAAAAGTTTTTATATACTAGAATAAAACAATGCCTCATTTAAAATTGGGAAGGATTTTCTGTTTATTTACAATCAGCCTCAGTTTCTGTGAAACAGGTTCTGTTGGAAACCAAGTAGAGGTTCCCATGTGGACACAACAAAAGACCCACCAGATACAAGAAAGTGGAAATTTAATTTTTTTCTACTTCTTGAGTCTCAAGAATGTGATCAGACTTCTTTAGGACAAATGCCTGGCTTCTACTTAGAGATCTGGAACTGTTTCTGCATGTGGAAAGCATGGAGATACAGAGGAAAAACTAACAGAAGATAAAAAGCTGTGTGGAGCTGATGTCCTAGGCAGTGCCTCCTGTGGCTTCCAACTCCTTAGCACCCTCATTCCCCAACTGAACTTGGACTGCCCTGGACTGGGAGATGCAGAGAGGGGGAGGTGCTGGAGACCAGTGTGGGTGGCAGGAGGGCGCTGGTGTGATGATGGTGTTCTATTTTCTCAAGCTTGTTTTATCTATGTGCTCTGTCAAATGTGGTTGATTCATGGAAAATGCTTGAAGTCAAGCCGGCCTTTACTATTTGGGGCTGTCAGTGGTGGTTGCCATGTTGAAAGATAAAATAAGGACAGTTAAACCCCAGCCAACTTTGCTCATCCAAAGGGCCACAACTAATGGAAAGAACATATCCATCTGCACACGCATGCTCCTTCGGTTAAGCATACTGTTAGGCTGTGGGTGAGGGTCCCCATGTTTTATACCAAGGTTCATTCCAATAGCTGCTACATGAGTTGGGATTGTAAGACCAGGGGTATTGAGACACTGCATCCTCAGTTGTGATGACACTGTTCTGAAAGAAATAACATGCAGACTTGTAGAACTAGGTGATCCCTGACATTCCACCAGGACCTGCTCTTTTCCATGGCAGGTGATTTACTGAGGCTCCTATTTTCAGTCTCATTTTGTTACTATAGGCAGGGAGACATGAGATCCTTCACCATGAAACTACTAGCACAGGTAGACTGTAGACATTATAACAGCAGATGCTTCTTTCCTCACAGGAACACAGACATACAGAGACCCTGAGTTCCACTGTGTCATTGGATGTCATAAGCTGAATCTTCTCAGTGCCTCTAAAGAGACAAATGACTGCAGAGTCAAGAATAATTAGAGCAAAGCCATTTTTTAAAAATTTAATTTAATTTAAATTCAATTACTTGACATATAGGGTATTATTAATTTCAGAGGTAGAGTTTAGTGATTCGTCAGTTGTATATAATACTCAGTGTCCTCCTTAATGCTCATTACTCCGTTACCCCATCCACCCATGCCCCTCCCCTCTAACAACCCTGTTTGTTACCTATGGTTAAGAGTCTCTTATTGTTTGCCTACCTCTCTGATTTCATCTTCTATTTTTCCCTCCCTTGCCCTATGCTCCCCTGTTTTGTTTCTTAAATTCCACTTATGAGGGAAATCATGTGATAATTGTCTTTCTCTGATTGACTTATTTTGCTTAGCATAATACCCTCTAGTTCCATCCATGTCCTTGTAAATGGCAAGATTTCATTTTTTGATGGCTGGCCAATATTCCATTGTATGTATATACCACATTTTCTTTATCCATTCATCTGTCCCTTTCTCCACATCCTCACCAACAGATGTTATTTTCTGATTTGTTAATTGTAGCCATGGTATACATGGTGTACATGGTATAAGATGGTATCTCTTGTGGATTTGATTTGTACTTCCCTGATGCCAAGTGATGTTGAGTATTTTTCATGTGTCTGTTCACCATTTGTATTTCCTCCTTATAGAAATGTCTGTTCATGTCTTCTGACATTTCTTGACTGGATTATTTGTTCTTTGGGTGTTGAGTTTGAAAAGTTCTTTTTTTGTGTGTTTTACTATTATGATAAGTTCTTTATAGATTTTGGATACTAGCCCTTTATCTGATAAAACCTTTGCAATTATCTTCTCCCAATCTGTAGGTTTTCTTTTGGTTTTGTTGACTGTTTGCTTTGCTGTGCAAAAGCTTTTTAACTTGATGAAGTCTTAAGAGTTCATTTTTGGCTTTGCTTCCCTTGCCTTTGGAGATGTATCTAGCAAGATGCTGTGCCCAGATCACAGAGGTTGCTGCTTGTGTTCTCTAGGATTTTGATGGATTCCTGTCTCACAATTACATCCTTCATCCATTTGAGTTTATATTTGTGTATGGTGTTAAAAAAAAAAGAAGTCTATTTCCATTCTTCTGCATGTAGCTATCCAATTTTCCTAACACCATTTGTTGAAGAGACTGTCTTCTTTCTATTGCATATTCTTTCCTGTTTTGTCAAAGATTAATTGACCATAGAGTTGGGGGTCCATTTCTGGGCTCTCTATTCAGTTTCAATGATCTGTGTGTATGTTTTTGTGCTGGTACCATACTGTCCTGATGATGACAGCTTTGTAATAGAGCTTGAAGTCTGGAATTGTGATGCCACCAGCTTTTGTTTTCTTTTTCAAGATTCCTTTGGCTATTTGGGGTCTTCTCTGGTTCCATACATATTTTAGGATTGTTTGTTCCAGCTCTGTGAAAACTGTTGGTGGTATTTTGATAGGAAATGCATTGAATGTATAGATTGTTCTGATGATATTTGTTCTTCCAATTATTAAGCATGAAATGTTTTTCCATTTCTTTCTATCTTCCTCTATTTCTTTCATGAGTGTTCTATAGTTTTCAGAATACAGATCCTTTACCTCTTTGGTTACATTCATTCCTATGTATGTTATGGTTTTTGATGCAATTGTAAATGGGATTGATTCCCTAATTTCTTTCTCTTCTATCTCGTTGTTAATGTATAGAAATGAAACAGATTTCTGTGTATTGATTTTATATCATTCCATATTTCTGAATTACTCCTTGATTTCTCACAATTTTGGGGTGGAGTCATTTGGGTTTTCCACATAATGTATCGTATCATCTGTGAAGAGTAAGAGTGTGACTTCTTTGTCACCTCAGATGACTTTTATTTCTTTTTGTTGTCTGATTGCTGAGGCTCAGATTTCTAGCACTATGTTGAACAGCAATGGTGAGAGTGGACATCCCTGGCATGCTCCTAACTTTAGGGAAAATGCTCTTAGTTTTTCCCCTTGAGAATGATACTTATTATGGGATTTTCATATATGACTTTTATGATATTGAGTTATGGTCACTCTATCTTTACACTGTGAAGAGTTTTAATCAAGAAGAGATGCTATATTTGTCAAATGCTTTTTTTACATCTATTTAGAGGATCATGTAGTTCTTGTCCCTTCTTTTATTAATGTAGTGTATCACATTGATTAATTTGCAGATGTTGAACCAACCTTGAAACCCAGGAATAAATCCCACTTGGTCGGGGTGAATAATCCTTTTAATGTACTGTTGTATCCTATTGGCTAGTATCTTGGTGAGAATTTTGGAAACCATATTCATCAGGGATATTGGTCTGTAATTCTCCTTTTTTATGGGTTCTTTGTCTGGTTTGGGATCCAGGGTAATGCTGGCCTCAGAGATAGTTTGGAAATTTTCCTTCCATTTCTGTTTTTTAAAACAGCTTCAGAAGAATAGGTTTTATTTCTTCTTTAAATGTTTGGTAGAATTACCCTGGGAAGCCATCTGGCCCTGGATTCTTGTTTGTTGGGAGATTTTTGATTCCTGCCTCAATTCTCCTTGCTACTTATGGGATGGGTCTGTTCAGGTTTTCTATTTCTTCCTGTTTCAGTTTTGGTAGTTTGTTTATTTCTAGGAATAGATTCATTTTTCCAGATTGCCTAATTTGTTGACATGTAGTTGCTCATAATATATTCTTACAATTGTTTGTATTACTTTGGTGTTGGTTGTGATCTCTCCCTCTTTCATTCATGATTTTATTCACTTGAATCCTTTCTGTTTTCTTTTTGATAAGTCTGGCTAGGGGATCATTGATCTTAATTCTTTCAAAGAACCAGCTCCTAGGTTCACTGATCTGTTCTACCGTTCTTTTGGTTTCTATTTCATTGATTTCTGCTCTAATCTTTATTAATTCTCTTCTCCCGCTGGGTTTAGGTTTTATTTGCTGTTTCTTTCTTTCTCCAGCTCCTTTAGGTATAAAGTTAGGTTGTATATTTGAGACTTTTCTTGTTTCTTGGGAAAAGCTTGTATTGCTATATACTCTCCTCTTGGGACCAGCTTTGCTGCGTCCCAAGGGTTTTTAACAGTTGTGTTTTCATTTTTATTTGTTTCCATGAATTTTTTTAAAAATTCTTCTTTAATTTCCGGGTTGACCCATTCATTCTTTAGTAAGATGTTCTTTAACCTCCATATATTTGTGTTCTTTCCACATTTCCTTTTGTGATTGAGTTCAAGTTTTAAGCCATTATGGCCTGAAAACATGCAGCGAATAATCCCAATATTTGGTACCAATCAAGACTTGATTTGTGACCCAGTATGTGATCTATTCTAGAGAACTTTTCATGTGACTTGAGAAGAATGTGTATTCTGTTGCTTTAGGATGGAATGCTCTGAATATATCTGTGAAGTCCATCTGGTCCAGGGTGTCACTCAAAGCCCTTATTCCCTTGTTGATCTTCTGCTTAAATGGTCTGTCCGTTGCAGTGAATGAGGTGTTAAAGTCCTCTATTATTGTTGTATTATTATCAATGTGTTTCTTTAATTTTGTTATTAATTGCTTTATATAATTGGCTGCTCCCAAATTTGGAGCATAAATATTTATAATTTTTAAATCTTCTTGTTGGATAGACCCATTAAGTATGATATAGTGGTCCTCTTCCTCTCTTATTACAATCTTTGGTTTAAAATCTAATTTATTTGTTAAAAGAATTACTACCCCAGCTTTCTTTTGACATCCATTAGCATGATAAATTGTTCTCCATCCCCTCACTTTCAATCTCGAGGTGTCTTTGGGTTTCGTGTATAAGACGGTGGAGATAGAATTCAGAATAACAATTATAAAGATACTAGCTGGGCTTGAAAATCTGGGCTTGCAGACAGCATATTGATGGTCTTGCTCTTTTATATAATCTGATACTCTGTGTCTTTTGATTGAACATTTAGCCTATTTACATTCAGAATAACTATTGATAGATATGAATTTAGTACCATTGTATTACCTGTAAAGTCAATGTTTTTGTATATTGCTCTGTTCCTTTCTGGTCTGTGTTACTTTTGTGCTCTCTCTTTGCTTAAAGGATCACCTTCAATATATTTTGCAGGGCTGATTTAATGATCACAACTTCTTTTGTTTCTGTTTGTCCTGGAAGCTCTTTATCTCTCTCTGAATGAGAGCCTTGGTGGATAAAGTATTCTTGGCTGCATATTTTTCTCATTTAGCACCCTGAATCTATCATGCCAGTCGTTTCTGGTCTGCCACATCACTATGGATGGGTCTGATACCAGCCTTATATTTCTACCTTTGTAGGTTATGAACCTCTTGTCCCAAACCACTTCAGGATTTTCTCTTTGTCTCTGAAATTTGTAAGCTTCACTATTATAGGTCGATGTGTTGACCTATTTTTATTAATTTTGATGAGGGTTCTCTATCTTTTCTGGACTTGAGTGCCCATTCCCTTCCCCAAATTAGGGAAGTTCTCAGCTATAATTTGCTTAAATATACTTTCTGCCCTTCTATCTCTCTCTCTCTTCCTTTCTCTCTCTCTCCTCTTCCTCTGGGATCTCATTATCCTAATATCGTTTTGATTTATGGTATCACTTATCTCTCAAATTCTCACCTCATGATCCACTAGTTGTTTATCTATCTTTTTCATAGATTCTTTATTCTCCATCATTTTGTCTTCTATATCACTGATGATCTCTTTTGTTTCATTTATCTTATCATTAGAGCCTCCATATTTTACTTTATTTTATTAATAGCCTTTTTTATTTTGATCTGATTAGATTTTAGTTCTTTTATTTCTCTAATAAGGGATTCTCTAGTGCCTTCTATTTTTTTTTCAAGCCCAGCTAATATCTTTGTTATTCTTTTATCTTTGTTATTCTGATTTCTTTTTTGTTGTTGTTGTTATTCTGAATTCTATCTCCACTATCCACTTATCTATATTGATTAAGTCCCTAGCAGTTAGTACTTCCTCTTGTTCTCTTTTTCAGGTGAGTTCTTCCATCTTGTCATACTATCCAGAGAAGAAAAGATGAGTGAGAGAACAACATACAAAAATAGCAACAAAACCCCAGAAAAATATACCTTAAACAAATCAAAAGAGACCAGAAACCAAAAAAGAAAAAAAAAAAAAAAAAGAAAAAGTAAAAAAGAGAGAATATAATCAAGCAGGTGAATGGAACACCCTAATATAGAACATTAAATATGGAATTTTTTTTTAAGAAAAAGCCACAAATTCTATATACTATTTTCCCCTAGTACTGGAGTTTTACAGTTCTCTGTCATCAGTAAACTTGGAATTGGCTGGATGTTCTTGCTGATCTTCTTGGCGAGGGGCCTGTTGCAATGACTCTCAGGTGTCTTTGCCCCAGATAGAATTATACCCCCTTGTCAGGGGGCCAGGCTCTGTGTAAGCAGCAGCTCCAGATTGTTCTTTGCAGTTTTTGTTTCCTGATGGCTTTCCACACCATTTTGGGATATGGAAATTAAAAATGATAATGGTGGTGTTCCTAGCTCCAGCCCCAGAACAGAAAGCTCATGCAACCCCTTCAACTCCTCAGTGCATCCTCAGGGAAAAGCAGTCAATAACTCCTGTATCCCTGGTTTCTGTCTGCACTCCATGCTCACCCAGCCTGTGTCTGAGCATTTCTATCTCAGGCACACAACCCTGACCCCATTTGGAGTCTCCAAGCCCTGCAGAGTCTTGGAGCTGATATCTGTACCACTTTTCCCAGTGAAGGGGGTGCATCCCATCATAGTTCTTCTGCTGGCTGAGTCCTGCTCAGAGAGAAGTCACTGATAGTGCTAGGATTCCCGATTTATGGCAATACTGAGCTGAAAGACTACTTCTGGGCTTGCTGACTGTAGCTGGCTTCCCCACTCTGTTGCCTGGGAACTCTGCCACACTCAGACACCCCTGTTCTTTCTGTGATCCCCCAAGATCCTGAGACTACACTACCCCATCTAGGTCTGTGCTTGCTTCACCACCTGAGTACCTTTCAGGCAGGGATGTTCCTCTCCTTCTCCCAAGCAGACTTCTAAAAGTTCCAATTTTTCTCCCCACTGTTGTATCACTTTCTGGTGCTGGCTTTCAGAGTCTCCCTCCCAGATTCACTTCTCCACACCTCCTACCTTGAAAAAGTGGTCACTTTTCTATTTATAGAATTTCAGAAATTCTTTTCTTGGATCTCAGGTTGAGTTCAGAGGTGTTCAGAATGATATGATAGCTATGTAGCTCAAGTCAAAGGACCAGATGAAATTAGGGTCCCCTATTCCTGTGACATCTTCCTCACTTCCCTAGAACAAGTCTGAAAAGAAGACATGCACATCAGAGAAGTGTGCTGGGAGTGGAGCATAGGAGGCCTATTCAGCAATGTGAGCACAAAGAGCAAGTGTTCTCACCCTCACCCCACCTAAGCATGGAACGGAGATGGTGCCCAGTCCAAGGTCCCAATGTTTTCAGTCCCTGGCAAAGTGTAGCTCTATTCCTGAGATCATCACCCTAGGCTTTCACAGTCTGACTTCACAGCACATTCTCACCATAGACTTCACTCCTTTTGGTCTGTGCTTGAGATCCAACTTCTGGGTGAGCCATGTGTAGGTGAAGGCAGTTTCTCAGGGTAAGTTATACACTTAAGTCTGGCTTAGGCATCATCTGTGGGTCTTGTGTGAATATGGCTCCCCTCCTGAGACAAGATATTCTAACTGGCCACACCTCTGACTCTTGAAATTTGGGTCCCAAGGCCAAACCCCCACTTTCCTCACCCCATTCTCCACCATAAGAAGCTCTTTCTGGATAGGCCTCAGCCTCCCACACCCTTCCCAGTGGCACTTCTGTCGTTTGGTCCATTCTCAGAACAAGCACAGATGGATGATCTGACCTGCACAAATCAATGGTCAGTTTCCACGCAGACCGGCACCATTGCCACTACAAACAAGTGAGTTTTTCTTGAAGAACACAATGAATAAAGAAGGAAAACTAATCAACACACTACTTTCCTATGAAGCATTAAGGTAAACATTCATGTTTGAATGAAAGGGCTCAAAATATAATTTAGTTCATTTTAATTCAAATTAGTGAAACACACTATTTTTTTTTAAATGTGCCAAACACAAAGGGAAAACAATGGCTATGATTTCAGACTGTGGATTCAAAATAAGAGTGTCACATTATTTGAGAACCACACTTCTCAGAGAAGTATGGTTCTCAAATAATGTGACACTCTTATTTTGAGAAAGATGGTATTTCATGTTGAAAATACAGAATGTCTGGTTACACTTTACATATACTCTTTGGTAATTCCAACTCTTCAGGCCAAATACATAATGCAAATCAAGAGAAATAAAATGAATCATTTTGATATGCTGAATTTTATTACTTTTTAAAACTGTACAAAGAGCACATGAGCATGAGTCAAAAAACATAAAAGAAATGAAGGATGTTAAAAAAGAAATATAAAAGAAATCTGAGCCATAAAAAAAATTCCATTTTGCATATCAAATTAAAAAGATACTTTCTTAGGGTGCCTGGGGGGCACAATTAGCTAAGTGTCCCACTCTAGACTCGGGTCTTGGTCTCAGTGTTGTGAGATAGAGCCCTGTGCTGGGCTCCAGCTCAGTTCAGAGTCTGCTTAAAGACTCTCTCAACCTGTGACCCTCCCCCCCTTCCTCCTCCCTGTTCTCATGCACATGGTCTTTCACTCACTTAAAATAAACAAATAAATCTTTAAAAAGAAAGATATTTAGTGTTATAAAAAACTGTTATTCCAATATATTAAGAAGTTTTTTAATTGGGAATATAGCATAAGACTTTGTTCCAACTATTCATGAACAATCAGATTCAGTCTCATGGAACACAGATATATCATCACATTATCTTACCAACCACAGGCAGGTCCTAAATGTACATGATCTGGCACAATGTCTATGAGGTATTGCAATAAATAAATTCTTCATTAGTGATCATTCAAGTCAGTAGCAGATGTTGCCTTCAACTTTCAATAGGACGACCCCAGCTCTGGTCCTTTTTTTTTCCTCCAGTGACTTTCAATGATGAATTTTCACACTTAGAAAAAGGGAGAACACAAAATTATTTAAAGTGTACAGTTAAAGGGAAAATGGTACACTTTGCCTTATGTTTTTATGAGAAAGTCTGTGTGCTAAAGATGGGCTCTTGTGACACAAAAAGACCTGAGTGTGGCCACACAAGAATTTGTTTTAAAGTATTTGAGGATTTTACTATTATTTCGCTCCCATCTCTGCTGTATCTCAACCACCGATAAAGAAAGCTCGGCCAGAGCTTGTGGAGCCCTGGAGGTGCAGGCATGGATCCCACTTGCGGTCCCCCCTGTACAGGCCCCTCCACAGCTCTGAGCCAGTCACCACTTTCTTTCTGTCCTCACATAATTAGGTAGAGCTGTTACTACTACAATTTACTTTGTTTTTATTTGTGGGCATTTCAAAGGTTGGAGAGTTTTGCTTGATGATTTGAAGGAATTAAACAAAAGTCCCCATCTTGTGGCCCATCAAGTTATTGCACTCATTGGACCACATGTTTCATCTTGGAAGCTCCACAGCACTTGGGGGACATCTGGGTGCAGGGCCAGGATGAGCCCTGGTACCACATTGGGTGGGTCTGAGTCCCAGCTCTGCCACTTGCCAGCTGTGCTGCCTGAGACAGTGACTCATGCTAGTCCCATGTGCTCGGGGGTAGACCAAAACACTAATGGTACCTGCATCCCATAGGACTGCTACCATCATAGCACACATATGTGAAAAACAACTCACAGGGACACATGCTGGCTAAGAAGACAAAGATGAACTCAATCTTACCATGTAGTAATTCAGGTGGTAACAAGAGTTATGGGTTGTGATCACTTTGTAGTATATATAAATACTGAATTGTAATGTACTCCAGAAACTTATATAATGTTGTATGCTAATTTTATCTCAATAAAACAAAGAAAGAAAGTTATTTTTTCGTACTTTACAAATGCATACCAATGCAAAATAATGGTCAGAAATTGGGGCACCTGGGTGGCTCAGTCTTTAAGCCTCTTCCTCCAGCTCAGGTCATGATCCCAGGGTCCTGGGATCGAGCCTTGCATCGAGCTCCCTGCTCAGCGGCAAGTCTGCTTCTCCCTTTTGCACTCTCCCTGCCTGTCTTCCTGCTCTTGCTGTGTCTCTCACGGTCAAATAAATAAATAAATAAATAAAATCTTTTTAAAAAGAAAAAAGTGGCAAGAAATTGTACATGAATGACTTGAAACCTTTAATTCATGTGAACAGAACAAATCTGCTATATACCTGTAATCATATACTTTGAATTTTACCTGAAATCTACTTAAAGAATTTTACCCTAAACCTACTTAAAGAAATGGTCCATTTTTAACTGCTTTGTTTCATACAATTACTTCAACTAAAATAAGTTCTAAAACTGTTCTAACCATAGTGTTTCACTGTCCTGCTTTTTGTCAGCTTTTTCTTCAGATCCTACTTAGTTGAGAAGAGGACAAAAAGTATCACATTCCATTCAGGAATAACATAAGTTATTTAATATTACAATATATGTGCATCAAATTTTAAGGCCTCCAAAGATACACAGCTTTAATCCTCAAGAGATTTAGGTTAAAAAAACGTAACTGTAAAATAAAGTCTTATTTTATTTCTTGTAGGAGGAAAACCTTTAAAACAAAATCTCTAACTCATGCTAACCTGTTAAAATGGATGTCACTTCTGTACTACAACAAATATTTATATGGACTAAGAACTATTATCTACTGCCACTCTCCACCTCTTAGCCGACAAGCTTGCATATGCTTTTCAAGTGCAAATAACTGTGAGCTTTGGTACAAATACTCTAATCTACTTATTTTTTAAAAAATCACTGTACCCAGTGAGTGAGTATGATGAGAACTTCCCAATGCCAAGGGAAATCTCAGATGGTCACTGCTGCAAGCTCTAGCCAGTGATCACTGCCATAACCATGGTGGGTCTCCCCTCATGAGTCTTTAAAAAAACTTAAAACACAGTCTAACTTCTGACCAGTTAACACAAACTCCTACACTAAAGGCCTAGAGGGAAAGGTGTGCTCATTTCCAAGCACAAAATATATTTACCTCAGTATCTACTACACCATAGAACCTCCACCTTCCAACCTAAAATGTAGAGGCATACAACAGGTCAAGAAGAAACACAGTCTGAGGACACAAAGCAGTCACCAGAACAGAGTGAGACATGACAGATATTGAACTATCAGGGAATTCAAAATAACTATGATTAATATCTTAAAGGTTCTAATCTAAAAGAAAAGGTAAGCAGTATTCAAGATTAGACAGATAATTTTAGTAGAGAGATGGAAACAGCCAAATTAAAGCTAAGAAATAAAATAAGCTAAGAAATAAAAACACAGTTACAGAAAAGAAGAATGCCCTGAAAGGCTTACCAGCAGATTTAAGAGATATGAGGAAAGAATTAGGTAACATTAAGACAGACCACTAAAAATTACCCAAACTGCTATGGAAGGACAAATGGAGAGAGAGAGACAGAGTCAGAAAGAGAGAGAGAGAGAGAAAGAGAGAGAGAGAGAGAGCAGATAATCATAACTCATAGAAGAGAACTGTAAGAACTCTCCCCATCTCTCTCTCTCCCTCTCCCACTCTCTGATTTGAATCAATAAAGGACTGTATTACTATAATAAGAAAATAGCCTCTTTACACTAATATCATTGGATGGTAACAGTCACACAGTAAAGCAAGAAATCTGCTGATAAAGTTAGTAGTAACCCTATTCTGCAGGATGTTTTGTGGTAAATACTGTGGGCCCCTTTCTCTGCAGTCTCTGTGTCTTAGCTTGTGCGTTCAGAGCACCACTTCCTCTTACTACATCAGTCAGACTTGCTCTGTGATCAGCCCAATATTCAACCACCTCTCCTGACAAGAGCTGACAGGATGCTGCTCCAGCCACAGGTCATCCTGGTGGCCTCCCTGTGGAGTTGTGGGTGGCTTTACCCATGGGAGATTTTACTCTGTGAAGAAAGCTAATAGAAAGCATGCATAATCAAGTCAGCCCATGCAGGCAGAAGAAAGTCCATAGGATCATTCAAACTAAGCTGGCAAATTTCACCATGACATTGAATTCTTCAGGGGAAAAAAAAAATGTGAACCTCAGACCCCAAGCTTTTCCTTAAGAGAAAAATGTGTACTATTTTAACAAATGTCAAAGTTTTGCTAATTGTTGTTTTTGTTTTCTTTCAGTTACAAATGCGTGTATTTTAATAACACAACTCATGTCATCCATTATCAAGAAACAAGGAAACACAGCATTTTTAGAATGCTGTATTAAAAA
>PISX010034487.1:0-13957 GCA_004024625.1 Mellivora capensis
TGCTGAGTGAAATAAGTCAAGCAGAGAGAGTCAATTATCATATGGTTTCACTTATTTGTGGAGCATAACAAATAACACGGAGGACATGGGGAGATGGAGAGGAGAAAGGAGTTGAGGGAAATTGGGGGGGAGATGAACCATGAGAGACTATGGACTCTGAAAAACAACCTGAGGGTTTTGAAGGGGCGGGGGGTGGGAGTTTGGGGAAGCCAGGTGGGGGGTATTGTGGAGGGCACGCATTGCATGGAGCACTGGGTGTGGTGTAAAACTATGAACTCTGTTACACTGAAAAGAAATTAAAAAAAAAAAACATAAAAAAAAAGAATAATGCTGTTATGAAAATTTGTGTTCATGTCTCTATACAGCCATATATTTTCATTTATATTGAGTATATATGTAGAATGGAAATGTTGGATCATATGGTAACTTCTGTTTAACATTTTAAGGAACTGCCCGATTATTTTCCAAAGCAGCTGTATCATTTTATGCTCCCACCAGCAGTAACTAAAGGTTCCAGTTTCTCCACATCTTCTGCCAAACTTGCTACTATCCCATCTTTTTTTTATTATGTTCAGTTAGCCACTGTATAGTACATCATTATTTCTTGATGTAATGTTCAATGATACATCATTATTTATAACTATCCCAACTTTTTTGACTCTAACCATTCAAGTAGGCTTGAAGTGCTTTCTCAGTTGGTTTTGATTTGCATTGCTCTGATGGATAATGACAAAGGATCTCTTTTCATGTGCCTTTTCTGGCACACAATGTATGCTCTTCAGTGCCTTTGTCCTTTTTTTTTCTTGGTTCTGAAATACTTCTTATTTAAAAAATATTTGTAAACTTTTAATTTTAATTCCAGTATAATTAACATACAGTGTAATAATAGTTTCAGGTATATAATATAGTGATTCTTTTTTTTTTCTTTTAAATTTTCTTTTATTTTTTTCAATGTCCCAAAATTCAAAGTTTATGCACCACACCCAGTGCTCCATGCAATATGTGCCCTCCATAATATTACACATTACTCAGTGCTCATCATGACAAATATGCTCTTTAATTCCCATCTCCTATTTCCCCATTCCCCCACCCACCTCCCTCTCTGGTAACCATCTGTTATCTCTATAGTTAAGAGTCTGTTTCTTGCTTTCTATCAGTCTCTTTTTTTTATCCCCCTTATTTTGTTTTGTTTCTTAAATTCCAGATGAATGATATTGTATGATACTTGTCTTTCTCTGACTGACTTATTTCATTTAGCATGATACCCTCTAGCTCTATCCATGTCATGGCACATGGCAAGATTTCATCCTTTTTTATGGATGAATAATATTCTATGGATGAATAATATTCTGTGTGTGTATGTCTGTGTGTGTATACACACCTCTTCTTTATCCATTCATCTATTGACAAACACTTGGGTTGCTTTCATGATAGTTTGTCCAATTTGTTCACATATAATTTTTCAGAGTATTCTCCTACAATTGTTTAACAGTTGTTTATATTTCTGTAGTATTATTTCTCCTCTTTCATTTGTGATTTTGTTTGAGTCCTCTCTCTGTTTTTGATGTGTCTGGCTAGAGATTTATCATTTTGTTGATCTTTTCAAAGAACTAGCTTTTGGTTTCATTGATCTGTTCTATTTTTTTTTTTTTTTTTACTTTCTATATCATTTACTCCTGCTTCCATCTTTATTAATCCCTTCTTTCTTCCAGTTTTGGGTTCTGTTTGTTCTTTTTCTAGCTCTTTGAGGCATAAGGTTAGGTTATTTGAGTTTTCCTATTTTTTGAGGTAAGCCTGTATTGCTGTAAACTTCCCTCTCAGAACTGCTTTTGGCGTGTTCCAAAGATTTTGGACCATTGTGTTTTCATTTTCAATTGTTCCCATGTAATTTTTTTATTTCTTATTGATTTCTTGGTTGACCCACTCATGGTTTGGTAGCTTGTTATTTAACCTCCATGAATTTGTTCTCTTTCTAGATTTTTTCTTGTGGTTAATAGCATTGTGATAAAAAAAATACATGGTAAGACTTCAATATTGAATTTGTTCAGACTTGTTTCATGGCCTCATGTGTGATCTAATCTGGAAAATGTCCGTGTGCACTTGAAAAAAATGTGTATTCTTCTCTGTTAGTGTATTCTGAATACATCTGTTAAATCTATCATGTCCAGTGTGTCATCCAAAATTGCTATTTCCTTTTTGATTTTCTGTTTGCAGAATCTGTCCTTTGATGTAAGTGGGGTGTTAAAGTCCCCTACTATTATTGTATTGCTATTGATTAGTTCCTGTAGGTTTGCTATTAACCGTTTTATGTATTTGGGTGCTCCCATATTAGGTGCATGCATTTTTACAATTGTTAGATCTTCTTGTTGGAGTGTCCCTTTATTATTATTATATAGTGCCCTACTTTGTCTCTTGTTACAGTCTTTGTTTTAAGACTGTTTTAATTTTTTCCAATATAAGTTTTCCTACCCCAGCTTTCTTTTGACCACCGTTTACAGGATAAATGTTTCTCTATGCCCTCACTTTCTTTTCTTTTTTAAGATTTAAAAAAAAATTATTTATTTGACAGAGATCACAAGTAGGCAGAGAGGCAGGCAGGGAGAAGGGGAAGCAGGCTCCCTGCTGAGCAGACAGACCGATGTGGGTCTCGATCCCAGGACCCTGATATCATGATCTGAGCCAAAGGCAGAGGCTTAACTCATTGAGCCACCCAAGTGCCCCAACTATCCTCTTACTTTCAATCTGCAGGTGTCTTTAGGTGTGAAATGAGTCTCTTGTAGAGATCTATATTAATGGGTCTTCTTTTTTATGTACTTTGTCACCTTTGTCTTTTGATTGGAGCATTTAGTCAATTTACTGTCAAAGTAATTATAGATAGATATGTACTTACTGCCATTTTGGTACTTTTTTGTGGTGGTTTTGCAGTTCTTCTCTAATCATTTCTTTTCTTGCTGTCTTGCTTAGTGTGTTGCATTTTTTAAGTGATATACTTGAATTCCTTTTTCTTTGTTCTTTGTATATGTATTAACTGGTTTGATTTGTGATTACCATTAGAGTTATATATAACATCTTGTGTATATAGCAATCTATAAGAAGTTGATGGTTACTTAAGTTTAAACCCATTCTTTATTCCTCCCTTTACCTCACATATTTTAGTTACATGGTGTCATATTTACATCCTCTTATTTTATGAATCCCTTGGCTAATTTTTGCAGGTATACTGATTTTTACTGCTTCTGTGCTTCCTGCTTTTCATATTCTTACAGTCTTTCCTTTCCACTCAGAGTCTCCTTTAAGATTTTTGGAGATCTGGTTTAGTGGTCATGAATTCCTTTAGTTTTTGCTTGCCTGAGAAACTCTTTATCTCTCTCTCTTTTTTTAATTCTGAATAATAGCCTTGCTTGATAGAGTATTCTTGGCTACAGATTTTTTCCCCTTCAGCACTTTGCATATATTATACCCTTCCCTTCAGTCCTGGAAAGCTTCTGCTGAAAAAAATCAGCTGATAGCCTTATGGGTTTCCCTTGTATATTACTGCCTTCTTTATCCTTGGTGCTTTAAAATTTTTTCTTTAAAACTACCCTTTGCTATTTTAATTATTATGTATATTGGTAGAAACCTCCTTGGGTTGGTTTTGTTGTAGGATTTCTGTACCTCCTATATCTGGATAACTGTTTCCTTGCTCAGATTAGGGAAATTTTCAGCTATTATTTCTTCATATAAATTTTATGGTCTTTATCTTTGTCTTCTTTTGAGATCCCTATAATATGAATGTTATTTCTCTTGATAGAGTCATTGAGTTCCCTAAGTAAATTCTCATTTTGCTTATTTTTTAAAATCATTTGTTCAGCTTGATTACTTTTTTTTTTAAGATTTTATTTATTTATTTGACAGGCAGAGATCACAAGTAGGCAGAGGGGCAGGCAGAGAGAGAGGAGCAGCAGAGAGCCTCAGCAGAGAGCCCGATGCGGGGTTCGATCCCAGGACCCTGGGACCATGACCTGAGCCGAAGGCAGAGGCTTTAACCCACTGAGCCACCCAGGTGCCCCTTGCTTGATTACTTTCCATTACTCTGTCTTCCAGGTCATTAATTCATTTCACTGCTACCTCTAACTTATCTTTTCCTTCAAGTCTATTTTAAATTTCATTTATTGTGTTCTTCATCTCTGATTGGTTCTTTTTCTGTTAAAATTCTCACTGATGTCTTCTCCTCTTAAGTTCAGTGAGTATCTTTATTATCATTATTTTAAATGATCTATCAGGCATATTATTTATATCCATTTTGCATAGGTCTCTTGCTGTAGTCTTATCTTATTGTTTTATTTGGGACATATTCCTCTGTCTCCTCCTTTTGCCTACCTCTCTGTATCTGTTTCTCTGTTTAATGAAAGTTAGCTATATCTCCACCTCTTGAAGGTAATGGCCTTAAGAAGAAGAGGTCCAGGAGTGCCCTGCAGTGTAGCATCTCCTATTCCCAGGACCTGGCACTTTAGGGAATGCGTGTTGTGTGTGCCCTTAATTTTAAGGAAAATGTACTCAGTCTTTTACCACTAAATATCATGTTAGATGCGGGTTTTCATAAATGCCCTATATGAGGTTGAGGAAGTTCTCTTCTGTTGCTATTTTGTTGGCATTTTGTTTTGCTTTTGTTGTCTCATAAAGAGGTGTTAAAGTATCCCACATGCCTTACTTTCATCTATTAAAATAATTATGTATTTTTTTCTATTTTATTCTATTGTTATATTATATTACATTTATTGAAATTTGGCTGTTAAGCTAACTTTTGTTCCTGACATAAATCCTGCTTTATCAGGACTTATTTAGTTCTTTTTACATTTTTCTGTTTGAATTGCTTTTATTTGTTTCTGGGAACTATTTTTACCAAAGTATTTAGCGACATTCTAAGGGTCCAATTGTCAAATCTGATAGCATCTGTTTACTGACATAGCATTTGTTTTGTTTTTTTATATTTATTTATTTTAGGGAAGATAGAGCAAGAGAGAATGTGTGCAAGTAGATGGAGGGGCAGAAGGTGGAAAAGAGAGCAAATCCTCAAGCAGACTCCCTGCTGAAAATGGAGCCCAACACAGGGCTTAGTCCCATGACCCCAAGATCATGACCATAGCCGAAATCAAGAGTCAAACATTTTCAACCGACTGAGCCACCCAGGAGCCCCATTTTGACATAGCATTTGTAATTATTTTACACAATTTTAAAATATTTTTTTCCCTTTATTGCATGAAAATCCATCAATCTGTGAGGCTCTTCCTCTGGCTTTGTCATATCCTGGTGTCTCTCTTTACTTCCATACAGACAGCACTTTTCTTTATGTCTCTTTCCTTTATATGACTAAATTTACACACCAATGAGTACTTCTCTCATTGCATGAGAATTGTCTATATATCATCTTCCAATCAACTTTAGGATAAAACAATTTTATCCATCTTGATGTCTTCTTTGTTAGCAAATGCTTAAGATATATTTATTAGGTATTTAATAATTTAGCAGAATCTGCTAGATTTTCCCTAAACCATTTTCCACTTTTTCTTGGGCTAAATTAATTTAGTTTTTCAGTTTTTCAGACTTCATTGTAGTTAGGTAGGGTCAAATAACTTCATTCTACTCAAAGGAAGTTCAACTGAAGTGCTGATTCCAGGCATCTGTGTTTGGTCGCCTGGCTCTTTATTCATCTGAACAGCCTTAGAGGGTAGCAAAGCCATAAGATGTAGGGTTGCTGAATCCATGGCTATTTCCTTAGAAGACAGTTACCTCCTGATTGTGAACAAATAGCTTATTTCTTGCTCAGATAAATTCTGTTTCATTAAGCCTTGAGATTTGGAGGTTTATTTGTTCTATTAGCTACTGTATATTAGGTAATGTGTTTTGAATATATCTGGATGTATTTTAGCATATTTTTAATAGGTTTTTACTGTATTTAGTTTATCCATTAAAATTAGCATAAAATACAATACAATATTAAATAAAAGTAAAAATTAATAATAGAATGTTCTGTGCCAAGTATTTAACATTAATTGTCTCTAATACGTTAATCTGATTTCATAAATGGAAAAGTGAGATTTAGGAGTATAAACAGTTGTTCGAGGATATATAGCCAGTTGTAGAACCTCAGCTCAAACAGTGAATTAAAGGTTTATATTCATCCTATAAAATAACTTTAAGTTGCTGTAATGATTCAGAAGGATCTTTGAGATCAAATTTATTAATGTGAACATGGGTCATCAGTTTGCATGTTGGTTATGTCTATCTTCAGAATAAGGTGGAAACTTTCCAAGAAGTTATCTTTAGTACTATGGCCTTAACATGTCTTATGGATCTATTATTAGGTCCACTGTATTGCCAAAACTTAAAATGGTTTGCATTTTCTGACTGCATGCATTTTGAATAATAGAGCCTTCACTCCCATTATTATGTATTACAAATTCACTTATAGAAGGAAAGATAATAAATGCTACATCCAATTCAAATTTGTAGCAAACAGAATTTAGCTGGGTTTTAATACAAGACTGAAATCATTTACCCATCATTTAAACATTCAATTGTTACTTTATTGATTAGTAAGGTCAACTCATGTTTCATTGTGTCATTCAAAGTTTTAATTAGCTAAAAACTACCATGAACTTTGGTTACCATAGATAAATAGGGTTTCCATAATGGAATAATACAGAGCACAAATATAGATGATAATTTATTTTGTATGGGATGAAATATTAAATTGTTAAAACTTCATAATTATTAATAATATTATAATATCACATATGTTTTTATAAATTAAATATCTCAATTTATTCAAGGAAATGAGGCATATTTGGTATTTTTCATAATTTATTATTTCACTTTTTTAGATCTAGCCTGACATAGGGTAAATCTTTTCTGCATTAGCATTTGAAATGTACTTTCATATGTAATATTTGTTACCAAGTCATTTTCACCTCTTCTCAGAAGATAGATCATTGCTCTTACATGATTTTCTTAGTATTCATAGCATTCATTCTGAGAACCTGTCCCATTTCTACCCATCTCAAAAATTTTCTCCAATTACTCACTTACCTAAATACATTATGGCCTTCCCAGATACATTTGATCTGGGAGGGTGAAAGGCATCAGTATTTCCCCTAGGCTCTCACAGCACCCCCTTCACACCTCCATTATAGCATTTACATGATATTTCAGTGATTTACTTATTTTCTAAATAATTGCCTATCTTGTATCACAAAATAATTGAGGTGAATTTTAACAGATTCAAAGAGAAGAAAAATTGAAAATTACTAACATAGAGGGGAAAAAAAAACACTGATAAGGAGAAAAGTCCAGCATGATGGTAATTTTGATTGTTAAGTCTCTGAGATCAGTCTCCTCTTGGATTAAAAAAAAGAAAAGAGGGGAATGCAATCATTAGAATGTTTTTTGTTATACTTGATTATAAAATAAACTGTAGTGTTGTTTAAAGAGACAGTGATAATAACATTTCCATAGTAGTTGCTAAGCAAATATTTTGAAAGAAAGTTCAATGATTATTTTAGTATGTCTTTCTCATAGATTTTATTCTTAATGCAAAACACAACCTCGGTGTATAATTTAACAAAAGAATTACCATGGATAAGCATGTAGATTCAGGACCATTTGTTTTGTTTTGTTTTGTTTTGTTTTGTTTTGTTTAAAAATAAAGAATATAATGTACACACAGAATATTTCAGTTTTCAATTAAAGTGTCTTTTTTGTTACTGAAGGACTGTATTTTAAACTTCTTTGTATCTAGTTACAGAAACAAGGGTAGTATCAGATCCATAGTAAGTGCTAAACAAATTTTAGCATTTTCTGGTTGAATAAATGAATGAGACATTTTATTCAGCATTGTTCAGTACACACAGTAATGTTCTTCTTTTATACTCTGTGAGCATGAAATAAAAATTATAAGCTAGGTAGGAAAACAAGTCAATTTTAACTTGCACATACTAGAATACGATATTATACACATGGTTACACACACACAGAACTTTATTTTTACTCTTTTCAGCAATTGGTGCAGTTGATTAAATTTATCAGATTTTCCTTTTCTCCACTTGTGAATTCAGTTCTTTTTGGAACAGTACTGCTATTTGTGTGCATTTCTTAAGTGTTTCCCAGAGTTGTAGTCTGTCCACATATACTGCTTTTCTTTCTTAAGCTAGTTATTTCTTGTTGCTAGTTTTTTGTTCGACCAACTTCACTACGCAGATTTTCTCATTTGGATTATCACACTTGGGACACTGAAATTTTAAATCTTAATCTTGATTGAAATTTTCCTTTATTGAACTTCAGTAGAACTGATCTTTGGTAAGGCAAGGTTAAATATGGGTTGGCTATAACTTTGTCTGCTTTTGTACACTTTTCACAGATAAAAAGCACATTAGGTTGTACTTGTATGCCACAGAATAAATGACGGAATATGCAGTGTGTAGTACTGTAAAAGTTGCACAGCCTAATTGGGATTCGAAACACCACTTATAGCCAAAAAGTTGTATGGAATTCAAAATTCACTATATCTCTTCAAATTTTAGGAGATGGGAAAGAATAATGGAATAAAATAAGGACTTAAATATTCCTAACTACTTCATTAAGTTAATTATGAAATGAATTATTGAGTTGATGTGCATTTTACTTGCATGCAGAACAATTATCATTTAGTATTTCCCAATGATTCAAAAATGTTTGAAAAGGGCAGAATTTAATGTTAGCATTTTTACTAATGTATCCTATCTTTCAAGCATAGACTTTATCTAATTAGAGTGAGGCTTTTCAATTTAAAATATTTCCTAGATCAAAAACTCAGGTGAGAACTCCTATAATTACATATTAAGGTTTGAGTCCTCTGCTCTATTGGTCCCCACTGCGCTCAGAAACTTCATCACAGTAATACATCCATTTGTTTTCATTTTCTTTTCTCATTAGATCTTTCACTTCACCAACAAAATACTGAAGCATTGAGAGCTTATGTTATGTATATAAACACATGTTTATGTGCTAAAGCTGTGTGACCTTTTCTGTATTCTCCACTTCATTTTTTTTCTGGCAATTCTTTGTCATACAACTAAAACACAGTGGATTTGAAAGAATCCAGTAGCTTCAGGGTTTGAGTTATAGAATTACAATTTTATTAAGGCAAGAGAGAAAGAATAAGTCCAGTTGCTAAATGAGAAAGATAGTAATTGTTCAAGATAAGAAGGATAAAGGAAGATTAGATTATAAAAATGGACTAAAACTTGTGAGTAGAGTTATTGATCTTCATTTTAAACATTGAATCTTTGTTACTTTATTCATTTACTCAACCATAAAAAGCTTTTTGAGGCAAACTCAAGGCAAGGATTTTTGGGAATTAACATGAATTCCTCCTACTCCAGACCATTAGGAAACTATAATCTAACAGGTGAATAAAATATATACATAAATGTCTGCAATATCAGGTTGAGATAGGAATTAAGGACTACAGGTTTTAGAAAATGAAAGAGTCCTTCCACATAGGAAAATATAAAAGCCCTCTAGAGAAGATGGCATATAAGGCAAGCCTGAAAGACTAGGAGAATTTAGGGGAGTGTGAGTAGAAGGCATTCTAGGCAGAGGGAATAGCTAGAAGTTAAATATAACTGGAGAGTCACAGTATTACATTTTGTTTTGCTTTATTTTTTTCTATAAAATATTTTTAAAACAAGACACATCATGATTTACTTAAATTAAGCTTCTTGGCAGAGAACACTGCACCTAATTCTACAGGTGCATTTTCACACTTTCAAGTGTACCTAGAACATTTCCAGAAGTGAAACATATGCTGGGACATAGAGAAGGTCTGAAGAAGTTTCAGAGGATAGAATGATATTAATGTGTTCTCTGTCCACAGTACAATAAAGCTGAAAATATTTTAAGAAGGTAAACAGAAAATCTCCATATGTTTAAAAGTTAGAAAGCATAAGTTTAAATAACTAATAGGTCAACAAGAATTCACATTGTAAAATTTAAAAAAAATAGTTTGGACTGAATTTAGAACTAAAATGTCACATATCAAAGTGTTTGGAATAAAGCTAAATTTATTCTTAGAAGAAAAGATACATATATATATATGTGAGTAAAAAGTAACCCGAAAATTATTAATACATCTTGCCCAAAAAGTTATTTAAAAAATGCAACTAATAAGGCACAAAAAAAGATGATGAAATACGCTCTTATAAAGACCTACATGTAGAAATTCATAAAATAGAGAAAATATAAAACATGGAAAATTATCAATACTTTGAAAAGACTAATAAGATATCTCTGTGCAAATTTTTAAAATAAAAGAAAAACTGCTATAATTGCACAATCTGGAGTCACTAAAAATAATAAGTGATATTGTAAAAAGTACCAATAAATTAAGCATTAAAGGAATAGACAAAATCGGCTATGTTTTTATAGACCAACAAATAGTTAAAACATCTTTTAAAAATATAGTTTAAAATAGACTTAAAAATGTTTAAAACACAGCAATATACCTTAAAAATATGCTATGTAAATAAAACATCATTGTAGTAAGTTAAAGGTGATTTAAATAAATGAAAGGATAAACCATGTTCATGGACTAAAAAATGCAGTATTGTAATGAAGTCAATTTACCTCAAATTTATTGAGAGATTTGAAGTCACTTAAATAGAAACACAATTTTGTTTTTGGTGGAATTTGAAAAACGAATCCTCGACCTTACATAGAAGTCTGAAGGGACAAGAGTATCCAAGACAGAATTAAAAAGCAAGATGGAAAGATTTATAATATCAAAATTACTATATCTGAAAATACACAATGATGAAAGAAAATATGGTAATGGTGTAATGATAGACAAATAGAACAAAGAAAAGGCAGACTGTCCAGAAAATGTGTCATATA
Source organism: Mellivora capensis (assembly GCA_004024625.1). NCBI lineage: Eukaryota > Metazoa > Chordata > Mammalia > Carnivora > Mustelidae > Mellivora > Mellivora capensis. The sequence continues at coordinate 10,909 of PISX010034487.1, forward strand.
TATACAGCCACTTATTTTATGACTAAGGTGATATTTAAAAAAAAATAGCACAATATCTTCAGTTGAATACTAGGCCTTTTGGATGTCTATATATTAATATTAGAAATTTGAATTGTACATTACAGTATACAAATCTATAAAAATGTAACTCCTGCTTGTACCTAAAACAGAAATATGTCTACATGTTCATCAAGAGACATGAATGAGAATGCTTAGGACAGCTTTCTTTCTTTTTCTCTTTCTTCCTTTCTTGCTTTCTCTCTTTCTTTCCCTCTTTTTCTCTTGCTTTTTCTTGAGATGGAAAGGGGAGCAGGGGGAGAGGGAGAAGGAGAGAGAATCTTAAGCAGTATCCATTCCCAATACCAAGGCCAATGTGGGGCTTGATCTCACAACCCTGAGATAAAAAAATATATATATTACTTTTAATAGCTCAAATTTGAAACAACACCAAAGGCCTTCAACTAGAGATAAGATAAATTATAAATTTTTGTAAAATATAAATTTGTGGTATAATCTTATCATTATAATTATTTTAGCACCCTACTTACATTTTGTACACTTTTCTGTAATGTTTTTCACCTTACAACCTAAAAAGTGAAAAAAACAAATTCAGAGTTATTATTCCATGTAAAATGGCAGTGTATTTAGAACTTATATTCTATATTGAAAATCTGCACAGAGACAAGTAGGAATTAGAAATAAATACATAATGTTAAATAGATTGGATTAGAAATCAAAAAAGAAATAAATTACTAAAATCAATGAGAGAGGGTGCATCACTACTGGCTCTATGAACATTAAACAATAATGAATATTATTAAAATTCTGTGCCCATAAATTGATAACATATGTAAAACAGACCAGTTTCTTGAAAGTCACAATCTGCCTAATCTCACACATGGAGAAACCACACACATTGGCCTCCATCTATTACAGGAGTTTAATCAATAATTAATAACCTGCCAAAGCAGAAAGCATGAGACCAAGATGGTTTCACTAATGAATTCTACCAATCATTTAAGGATGATAGACCAATTATCTATTATCTTTTCCAGAAAATAGGAGCAGAGAAAATGCTTTCCAATTCATTCTATAAGTATTCTGCTAATACCGCAACCACACAAAGACATTACAAGAAAGGAAACTATGGGCCAATATTGATCAGAATAGACACAAAAATCCTCAACAAAATATTAAATCTAACAATATATAAAAACAATTTGTACACAATCACCAAGGCTGGTTCAGTGTTAAAAAAATCAATTTTTGTAACTGGTGACATTAGTAGATTGGAAAAGACAAATGATACCAATAGATGCATAAAGAGCATTGACAGAATTAAGTACTAATTCATATGAAAACTAAGAATAGAGGAAACTTTCTCAACTTAGAATATTAAGAATAGAGGAAGACTTTATCAACTTGATAAGCATATCTGTGAAACCTGCATACCATGAAATCTTAGGAACCTGCATAAATCACACTTAATAGTAAAAAACTAAATGCTTTCCTCCTAAGATTAGAAACAAGGCAAAGATGTCTCTTCTCATCACTACTTTTCAACAAATACTGGAAGTCCTAATTAATGTAATAACACAAGGATGCTAAGTAGAGATATACACAATGTTTGTTAACAGGTGACATGGTTTTCCATATAGAAAGTCCCAAAGAATCAACAACAAAAACATTTCTAGAACTAATCAGTGATTTTAGTAAGGCTGTAGGATAGAAGATTGTTATAAAAAGTCAGTGCTTTCTTCTCTAACAGCAAAGAACAATTGAAATTTTAAATTAAAATTACACCATTTACATTATCACCCAGGAGGGGAAAAAGCACTTCAGTATAAATCTAACAAAATTGTTTAACATTCTATATGAGGATACTATAAACTGTGGTGGTAGTGGGGAAAAAATGATCTAAATAAATTGGAGAAATATCCCATGTTCATGGTTAGGAAGATTCAATTTTGTTAAGATGCCAGTTCTCAACTTGATCTATAGATTCAGTGCAGTCTAATTCAAAATGTTTGTGGATGTCAAGAAACTAATTCTAAAATTTATGTAGAGAGGTTAAAGAGCTACAATTGCTAACACAGTAATGAAAAAGTTGCAGGACTGAATACTACCTTACTTTAAGACCTAATACAAAACTACACTAATCAAGACAGTGTGGTATTGGCAAAAGAATACACAGATCAATAGAATAAAATAAGCCCCAAAATGGACCAATACAAATATATTCAACTGGCTTTTAATATAGGAGAAAAGGATGGGTTTTTTTTTTTCCATGAAATGGTGCAGAATTGGACTTCCACATGTGTATAAGTATATTGAGACACAAAACTTAACACCTTTCAAAAAATTAAAATGGGGGGCACCTGAGTGGCTCAGTGGGTTAAAGCCTCTGCTTTCGGCTCAGGTCATGATCCCAGGGTCCTGGGATCGAGCCCCATATCGGGCTCTCTGCTCCGCGGAGAGCCTGCTTCCTCCTCTCTCTTCCTGCCTGCCTCTCTTGCCTACTTGTAATCTCTGTCTGTAAAAAAAAAAAAAAAGAAAGAAAGAAAGAAAGAAAAAAGTAAGAAAAAATTAAAATAGATCATTGATCTCAGTGTAAAATGTCAAAAAATTAAATTTCTAGAAATTAGCCTAGGAGAAAATCTTGGTGACTTGGGGTGTGGTAATACCTCTTTAGACATAACATCAAAAGCACAATCCATTAAAATAATGATAGGTGGAATTTCATTAAAATTTAAAATATCTGCTCTGCAAAAAACACTGGTAAAAGAATAAAAAAACAAGCCATAGACTAGGAGAAAATATTTTTAGAACATATAACTAATAGAAGACTTACCTCCCAAATATCAATGAATTCTTTTTTTTTTTTTTTTTGATGAATCATTGTTCTTTTATATTGGTGATCATGCATAAATGACAATGAGTTTACATATTTATTGGAACTAGTATTTTTAAGGATTTTTTTCTCTTTCTTATTTCTCAGTCTCCACTGTCAGTGTTGCTTGACAGTTTCCCTCACTCCATGGTAGATTTT
>PISX010034488.1:0-13985 GCA_004024625.1 Mellivora capensis
TGTTTTGTTGACTGTCTCCTTTGCTGTGCAGAAGCTTTTGATCTTGATGAAGTCCCAAAAGTTCATTTTTGCTTTTGTTTCCTTTGCCTTTGGTGACATATCTTGAAAGAAATTGCTGTGGCTGATATCAAAGAGGTTACTGCCTATGTTCTCCTCTAGGATTCTGATGGATTCCTGTCTCACATTGAGGTCCTTTATGTGAAAACTGAGTTTCAGAGAAATTGACTTTCCCACTGTCTCACATTATTCACCTTACTTTGCTTAGGACTTTAATTCTGATAATCTTTAGCTACATTGGTTTTTATAATCCTTTGATCCTAATTCCTTTTCTTCCTTTCTTGAGGAGCTGAAAGTATATGGTCTATCACTGAACTTATTTCTTTGTACCATCAACCCCTTGTTTATCTTTTGTCTATGCTAGCCTGGTAAAACTCTCAACCTAGGTTAAATCTTATATACTGTTTGCTTCTTCCAGGCCTCCACTCGGGCAGCTGAATGCTGTTGGATGTCGCCATAATTCAAGAGTAGTAACTGTAGGTGATTCTTGGTACTACTTGGTATCTACATTTTCTTAGTCAGTGTTGTTTTTTTTTTTTTTTCCTACTCTTAAAAAAAAATTATCGAGGACTACAGCAAGCTTTTGTTAGTGTGGATCTTATCTGCCAGTATTTACTTGATTAAAAATTAAGACAGTGATTTTAAAATGTTTTAATTCCTTCAAAAATTGTCATTATATGTTAATTAATATTTTTATGAATAATAAATAATGTTTATTAAAAATAGTGATAAGAGTAGTGTACTTCTTTATTTTGCAAATGTTTTTAACATCTAAGTAACAACTGGATTTTCATATCTGCTTCTGTAGTTAACCTGCTGAATATCCTATGTGCTGGAATATCTGTGGTATACTCTTGACAGAAGGGAATGAGAAAGATAGTTACCTGGAACGACTTGTGACCTGAGTTTTGAATTTATTAACCATCTGAAAAGGTCTTGGGGACTCTCAAAAGTCACACTTTGAATACTACTTCATTCTATTGACTCTTTACCCACAGCTGTTTTCTACCTCCTTTTTAAGCCTCTAGACATCCTCTCTTACTCTCACATAAAATCCCTGCTTTCTGTTTTAAAGAGCAAATGGAAGTAGTCAGAAAAGAACTTTCACTACCATACCTACCCATCTGTAAAGGTACCTACCCATCTGCCAGCTACAGCTAAGGTACAGTCAGTGGCTTAACAATATCCTTGAGTCCTGTCCCACACTCTTTTCTCAACGATAACCACTTTTAACAACTGTGCGTTCTCTTGTCTCATAAATTTTCCTTTCAGTCATTTCAGTCCCCGTGAAAATATGCTATAATATTTCTCATTAAGAAAAGACTTTTTGTGATGCATAATCTCTCTTGAGCTACTGTCTGATCTCTGTCTTTATAGTAAAAATCATCTCAAGTTATCTATATACAAAATGTTCCCCAGTTCCTCTCCTAGTCTCATTTTTATATAAAACAGCCTTATCGGGTGTAAGTGACATATAATAGGCTGCACCGACTTAATGGTTTACAATTTGATAAGTTTTAACAAAGACGTTGCCTGTTAAAACGTCACTACAGTAAAGATAGTGAATATTATGTCACTCTCAAAAGCTTCCTTGTGTTTGTAAATCATCTGCCCATCCCTGCCTATCCTCCTTCCCCTAAGCAAGCACCTGTTTTTTGTCACTGTAAAGTAGTTAGCATTTTCTAGAGTTTTATATAAATGGAATTATACTTTGTGTACTCTTCTTTCAGCATAATTACTTTGAAATTTAACCATATTGTTGCATCTATCAGTTTATTTCCTTTTACTGTGGGTAGTATTTGGTTAAATAAGTACTCCTTTTTAAAATTTTTAATACACTTTACCTTTTAAGAGTAGTTGTAGTTCATAGCAAAATTGAATGGACAGACACTTGATCATCATCACCCAAAGGCCATAGTTTACATTAGGGTTCCCTCTTGGTATTGTACCATGGGTTTTGACAAATTCATGACATGGATTCACCATTATAGTATTATGCAGAGTCGTTTTACTCCCCTAAAGATTCTTGATATTTTACAGTTAGTCATTTCCCCCCTCCCTTCCACTCCTGGCAACCACTGATCTTTTTACGGTCTCCATAGTTTAGCCTTTTCCAACATATACAACATATAACATAATTGGAATCATTCAGTATATGGCCTTTACAGATTGGCTTTTTTTAAACTTAACTATATACATTAAAGTCCTCCATGGCTTTTGTGGCTTCATACCTCATGTCTTTTTAGTGCTGAATAATATTCCATTGTCCAAATATACCACAGTTTATTCATTCATCTACTGAAGGACACCTTGGTTGCTTCCAAGTTTTGTCAATTCTGAATAAAGCTGCCGTAAACATCCATGTATAGGTTTCTATGTAGACATAAGTTTTCTACTTGTTTGGGTAGAGACAAAGGAATACAGTTGTTGGTTTGAGTATATCTAATTTTCTAAGAAACTGCCAGACTGTCTTCCATAGTGCCTGTACTATTTTTCATTTCTACCAGTAATGAATGGTAGTTCCTGTTGCTCCATAACTTTGTGAGCATTTGGTATTGGCGTGTTTAAATTTTAGCCATTCTAATAGTTGTGTGGTGATATCTAATTGTTGTTTTAATTTGTAGTTATTTAATAATATGATGTTGAGCATCTTTTCATATGCTTCTTTGCCATCTGTATCTCTTTGGTAAAGTGTCTATTAAGGTCATTGGCTCATTTTTCAATTTTTTTTCTTACTTGAGTTTTAAAAGTTCTCTAATTTGGATATTAGCCCTTTATTACAATTTTTCTTTTGCAAACATACCTATTCTCCCAGTCTGTGGCTTGTCTTCTCATTCTCTTGGTAGTGTTGTTTGCAGAACAGAAATTTTTATTTTGATGATGCCCAGCTTGCCCATTATTTCTTGGATCATGTCTTTGGTGTTGTGTCTAAAAAATGATCACCACCCCCAATATCATCTAGGTTTCTTCCTGTGTTTGTATTCTAGGAATTTTATAGTTTTGCATGTTACATTTAGTTTGTGATCCATTTTGAGTTAATGAAGGGTGTAAGGTTGGTCTAGATTCCTGTCTTTGCATGTGGATGTCCAGTTGTTCCAGCAGCATTTGTCGAGAATATTCCCTTTGCTCTATTATATTGCCTTTTCTCCTTTGTCTTAATATATTGACTGTAGTTCTCTATTTCTGGGCTCTCTATTCTGTTCCTTTGACCTATTTGTTTATTCTTTCACTAGTGCCACACTTTCTTGGTTATTATAGCTTAATACTAAGTCTTGAAGTCATGTGGTGATAGTCTCCTGGCTTTGTTCTTTTTCAATATTGTGTTTGCTATTCTGGGTCTTCCCTTTTTCCAGAAATCAGTGTGTTGATATCCATAAAGTGGCTTGCTGGGATTTGCCTGAGACTATGTTGAATGCATAGATTAAGTGGGAAGAATTGACATCTTGACAATATTGAGTCTTCCTATCCATGAACATGGAATATGTTTACGTTTATTTAGTTCTTCTTTGTTAACTTTGATCAGTTTTGTAGTTTTCCTCGCACAGATCTTGTATATATTTTGTTAAGATTTATATCCAAATATTTCATTTTGGGGGTATTAATGTAAATGATACTGTGTTTTTAATTTGAAATTCCACTTTTCATTGCTAGCATATAGGAAGGTGATTTTACCCTACAGCTTTGCTATAACCGCTTATTAGTTTGAGGAGGTTTTCTTGGTTATTTCTTTCTGATTTTCTATGTAGACAGTCATGTCATCTGTGAACAAAGTTTTATTTCTTCTCTCCCAGTCACTTTATGTTTTATTTCCCTTTCTTACATTAGCTAGAATGTAAGAAATTATACTGGAATTTATATACTAGAAATTATGTTAGAATTTCTAGGATAATGCTGAAAAGGTACAACAGAGGGGGATATCCTTGCCTTGTTCCTGATGTGAGTGGGAAAGCAGCTAGTTTCTTGCCACTAGTATAATGTTAACTGTAGGTTTTTAAAAAAATAAGTGTTCTTTCTCAAGTTGAAGATAATCCCCTCGGTTTCTATTTGGTTTTTCCCCTTTGTTGGTGACTAATATTTTATTGTATGGCTGTACTACAATTTGTTTCTTCAGTCACTTGCTGATGGACATTTGGGTTGGTTCCAGTTTTTGGCTATTAAGAATAAAGTTGCTTTGGGGGCGCCTGGGTGGCTCAGTTGGTTAAGCATCTGCCTTCAGGTCATTATCCCGGGGATCTGGGATCCAGCCCTGAGTCAGTCTCCCTGCCGAGAAGGAAGTCTGTGTCCTCCTCTCTCTGCCCTTCCTTCCCACTCATGCTCTCTCCCTTACTCATTCTCTGTCTTAAGTAAATAAATAAAATCTTAAGGAAAGTAAGTTGCTGTGAACATTTGTGTATAGGTCTTTGTATAGACACATGTTTTCCTTTCTAGTGAATGAAAACAAGAATGAAATGGGTGGATGATATGGTGCTTGTATATTTAACTTTTAAGAAACTGCTGGTGTCGGGACGCCTGGGTGGCTCAGTTGGTTGAACGACTGCCTTTAGCTCAGGTCATGATCCCGGAGACCCGGGATCAAGTCCCGCATCAGGCTCCCAGCTCCACCGGGAGTCTGCTTCTCCCTCTGACCTTCTCCTCGCTCATGCTCTCTCACTGCCTCTCTCTCAAATAAATAAATAAAATCTTTAAAAAAAAAAGAAACTGCTGGTGTCTTCCAGTGTGATTGTACCATTTTGCAGTTCAACCAGCAATGAAGGAGAGTTCCAGTACCTTCACATTCTAACATTTCATATCATTAGTCTTTTTGATTTTTGGCCTCTCTAATGGATAAGTGTAGTGGTATCTTATTGTGATATTAATTTGCATTTTCTCATGATGTTGAGCCACATGTTCATGTGCTATTGGGTGATGTGTCTGTTCAGATATTTTGCTCATTTTTTAATTGGCTTGTTTGTTGTCTTTTTATGAAGTTTTAGGAGATCTTTCTGTATTTTATTCTTTATAGATATAAATTCTTTTAAGTTCTTTATCAGATATAAATTCTTTATCAGATAATGTTCTGCAAAATTTTTTCCCCATTAAATGGCTTGTCTTAAGAGTGTGTTTTGGAGAGTAGAAAATTTTTGATGAAATCCACTCGTTGTGCTTTTGGTAACATACCTAAGAAGTATTTGCCAGCCTAAAGTCACAAAAATTTGTATTTGCTTGTCCGTGTGAGTTTTAAGAAAACTTGCCAATTTTTATAAAAATCTGCTTGGATTCAGATTGGGATTGTGTTTAATCAGTAGCTCAATATAGAAAAAATTAGTATTTTAAGAATATTGAGTCTTTTAACCTATGAGAAAAGTTTATCTTTCCATTTATTTGGGTCTTTAATTTCCCTTAACAAATTTTTTTTTAAGATTTTATTTATTTGACAGACAGCAGCGAGAGCAGCAGCGAGAGAGAGACTATAAGTAGGGGGAGTGGGAGAGGGAGAGGCAGTGAACTGTTGTCCCTTTATACTTGGATTTTAGCACTTTAATGTGATCTCTAATATGAATGTCAAGTCATTTTGTTTGTTTTTGTTTTTAAATAACCCATAGAAGTTAGAGTACATGAATCATTACATTTTATTTTTCTGTCACAATTGTTTTTGAATATTTCCAAATGATCTGTGTTCTCTAAATCCTGACTGTTCAAATATACATGAAAAATCCAGACAGCTTTATTTTCACAGTTCTAGTGTTTTCATGGGAGCTACCAGTAGGAGGAAAACCCTTCTCTTTCTCTCTGAAAGGACAATTAATTAGTTAATGGTACAAATGATATGTTTTTCTTTGGTCTCTAAAGTATACAGTAGCCAGGAATACGTTCTGACAATGTCAGATAGGGTCTTGCCAGATATGAAAGGTTCAAGTCTTTGCTGTTCCTTAGCCTCTTTATATTAGACTTATATCACTCTTAATGACAAAGTTACTTCAAGTAACTTAGGTCTTTAGAAATAAACATTTATGTTTCTTCAGGATACACTTCTGCTCTCCTGTCAAACTCCATATGGAAAAGGGGAAGAAAGGGGTAGGGGTAGTCTCGGTGTTTGGGAGACCTTGAGAAATGAGGCGTTTGAATAGTGACTTTGGATAAGAACCACGGTGGAGAAACTTAGAAGTAGTTTTTAACTTTTGGGTTTTGTCTAGGATTGGAAAGGTATACACTTATTTGCAGGGAACAGATACTTAACTTTGGCTGACTAAAACGCAAAAAAGGAGATATATTCTTAGAATCTCATAGAATCTAAGGGAGAGCCAAATTATCAAAACTTGCTCAGGGATTTAAGGATTGAAACAGTAGAAAACTATGCCCAAGTTTACTTTTGCAGAAATTACCCAGAATAATTTTGTAGAAAAATTGGAAAGTAAAAATTACTCATTATCTCCTAGATATTAAAACAAAGATGAAAAAGAAAAACTTGATAGTTGTTAATATTTATGAGTAAAATTAACACTTACTAAAAATAGCCATTTGTAGTTTTTTAAATCTACTCAAGCTCTTTACTAAGGGATCAGTTTTTCTGGTCAAATCTATTAAACTCTTTTCTAGGTGGTTTTTCTACCTTTTATGCTGAGAGTAGATTTCCCTATTTAAATACTGTAGAACGTATTTAAATGTTATAAATACGTTTTTGAGTCAGTGGATTCATTCTTTTCTTTTTCCTGTCTCCAAATGGTCCCCTTCATTAATGGTGGCTCACTAGGCCATAGTTCTTTCCAGTTGAAAGGAGATATGATTTAGCATAATCCCTCCCAGGTTATTATGATACTTAATGTCTTAGTGATCAGTTTGCTATAACAAAGCACTATGGACTGGTTGGCTTAAACAACAGATACTTATTTTTCACAATTTTTGGTAACTGAGAAGTCCAAGATCAAGGTGTGAGCAGATTCCATTCCTGGTGAGGACCTTCTTTTTCTTGTATGACCAATAATGTCACCATAGGGGCTCTACCCTCAACACCTCATATACCTGATTACCACACAAGGGCCCCATCTGTAGACATTATCACTTTAGAGATTAGGGCTGCAATAAAAAATTTTGGGGAAGTGCAAATACTCAGTCCATAAGACCTTATCCTATCTCTTTTCCATTTCCACCTGAGGAGAATTTAATTCTGCTTATTCTTATTTTTAATTTGCTTTTATTGTGAATATTACTTATAAATGATTTTGACATCAAAGAGGAACACAAAGTAAAAACTGAAAGTTCTTTCCTTAATCCTCAGTATCCCACTCTCTAGGAATAACTAATGTTATTTGCCAGAATATACAAAGTTATTGTCGGTATATGTGCATGCACGTGTGCCTGTTTTTTACATTTTGATCTTCAGTCGTGTGTCTGTGTGTTTAGTGTGAAGCAGGGATCCATTTCCAAGTATTTAGCCTCGTGTCCTTTCAGCATTTTGACCAATTCACTAATTCACTAAACAATATATATAATAGTACTGATATATTTATAGGTTAGTTTGTGTACTTTAAATTGTTTTCAGATACTAATAGTAAGCTTTTTGTTATTTTTACTTTAGCATTTCCCCTCTCTCCTACTAGACCATTGATGTTTTTGAAATATTTCTTAGCTATTGGCCCTAGTCTTGTTTCAAGAATTTTTATCAGAGATTTCATTGCAGTTGTATTGAATTTATGTGGTGTGGGGAGATATGCTGTCTAAATAGCATTAATTTTTCATTAATTTATTCACGTCAATTGCTCAGGTTTTTAAGTTCTTCACAACTTTATTCATGGGCATTTGAAGTATTAATGTTTTACAGATAATGTTTTTTCTATAATAAATTTGTAAAGATTATCACCTATCCTAACATGTTGATTATATATTTTGAGTATATTTTGCATGTTTTATATGCACCCATATTTTATATGCACCCTTTACTTGGCGGCCTTAGATATTTCAGTTAACAGGTTTTTCAAATAATAATTCTGTCTATTCCTTTCTAATGCTTTACTTTCCCTCTTTCTTTCTCTTTCTTTCTTCCTACATCATTGCACTGGAATTTCCGTTTTCATTGGAACAGTGATAATTGAGCATTTTGTCTTGATCTTTTTTAATAGCAGTGCCCCTTTTTCTAGTGTTGTCATGATGGCCACTGATTTGAGAAGAGTCTACTGTATTATTAAGAATCCTTTTTTCCGGTAGGGAGAGGGTGATTGCGTTACGGACATTGGGGAGGGTATGTGCTATGGTGAGGGCTGGGAAATGTGTAAGCCTGATGATTCACAGACCTGTACTCCTAGAGCATTATATGTTACATTATATGTTAATTAAAAATTATATTACATATTTATATTTATATATTTGTATATAAATTTATGTATGTTCTATATATAAATAATTTTAAATTTATATAATGTATACATAAATTTTATGTATAAATTTATGTATAAAATTATATATAAATAATTATATATTATACATTATATGTTAATAAAATTTATAAAAATCCTTTTTTTCCTCAGTTTTTTTTCTCAGTTGTTAGAGTTTTTTAAAAATTCAGATAATGAATGTTAAATTTTATAAAATGCCTTTTCATATAAAGGAAATCAATGTGAGCTTTCAGTGTGATAGTTTAAAAATCTCTTTGCATTCTTGGAATTTCCTACTTCGTCATTATGCCTTTTTCTTTAAACAAAAAGCTGGGTATTTCATAACATTGTATGAAAACTTTTAATATTCATAAATTGTCCTTTTATATGTATATTCTGGTTTAATACTAGACTTATGATAGCTTGCTAAAATACATTACAATACTTATAAAATTTATGTATCTTGGATTAATTTTAAAAGTTAGTAATTATCTACACTTGAAAGCATGATAGAACACAGTGGTAAATTTTGAGGACTTGGTACGTTTTGAGGGCAATGGTTAAAAAACCCTTTTCTTCCTTAACTGTTAAGTATAGTCACCGTGAATTGTCCATCCTTTTTCCAACCAACTGAGCCACCCAGGCGTCCCCCATCCTTTTTCGTAATATATTATCAATCATCTCCTAAATGGTACATTTCACTCTCTTGTTTGTTTACTTATTTTTTAAAATTCATTTACAATTTGGATGGCATTGTTTGCCTATTTCTTTATTTATATTTTATTTATCATTTATGTTTTTTTCCTCCAAAAAGGGCTAGTGGAAATAATAATTTGTGAAGTTTTTGTTGTTGTTTAGAACTCTTTAAACATGTTTAAACACATTTTTCTTGGTTATTTTTTAAGTGATACTCTCTATATTTTTGTATTTATTTAAAAATATTAATAAGACCCTAAATTTCAAAGATACTGTTTATACAGTGTATTGTTTTTACAGTTTCCATGTTTGAATGTTTATACTGGTTTACTTCTGAATTTGAATATTTATTTTATCAGGACACATGAGTCATAAACTCTCTAAGGGCTTATATATATGTTCTAATATACTTGTCGATTAGTAGCATCTTGCTTGACTTTAGTATTCATAAATATTGGTCTTATTTATCCTAAAATAATTTAGATTTGGACCAAGGAAGTCAGTATTACAAGGGAGAAATTTGATGTTATTTTATTTTAACTTTTGCTTATGAAATTATTTTTCTTCATCCATGAAATAGAAAAAAATTGATTTCACATTTACATAATTTTTTTAAATTAATGTTTTCTAGTAGTTGATCTATCTTAAATGAAGCTTTTTAATAGAGATTCTTGATAGAGGAATCCTCCAGAAGATACCTTGGTAATATATTTAGTTTGACAGATCCTGCATGTATTAGTGATCTATTTATTACAAATTATAAATTACTCTAAAATTCAGTGGCTTTAAAACGACATGCATTTATTATCTCTCTTTGTGTCAGAAATTCATGCATGGCTCAGCTGGGTTCTATGCCCCAGAGTCTTTCACAAGACTGCAGTCAGAGGTGTCAGGGCTGGGATCTCATCTGGAGGCTTGACTGGGGAATGATCTCCTTCCAAGCTTATTCTCGGCCCAGTCTAGTGCTTTTCCCACTGAGACACATATTGACAGGTATTTGATTTATTTGAGAGTCACTCTTTGGGTCTAACATTCAGCCCCAGGAACATCTACCTCTTTTGAGCTCTTCCTGTTATTTAGTCATAAATGTATGTATGTGAATGTGCATGGACATGTGGGTGAGCATCTATAGAAGGGTAAGTGGGAGGGACAGAGAGAAACAAGCAGGGAGGGAGAATGATAATATGTTAGTATAAGTTTTTCTATTTTAAGAACTATTTTTTTCCCCCATAGGTGCCTTAGCTGGGCCAATTATTGTGGAGCCACATGTCGCAGCAGTATGGGGGAAGAATGTTTCATTGAAGTGTTTAATTGAAGTAAATGAAACTATAACACAAATTTCATGGGAGAAGATCCATGGCAAGAGTTCACAGACTGTTGCAGTTCATCATCCTCAGTATGGATTCTCTGTTCAAGGAGAATATCAGGGAAGAGTCTTATTTAAAAACTATTCACTTAATGATGCGACAATTACTCTACATAACATAGGATTTTCTGATTCTGGAAAATACATATGCAAAGCTGTTACATTCCCGCTTGGAAATGCTCAGTCCTCTACAACTGTAACTGTATTAGGTAGGTATGCTTGAATTGTATATTTTGGTGGTACTGGCAAGGATTATAATAAAAGTTTTTTCAAGATTTTAAAATAATTATATATACATAAACCTAGATTTGAAATAATTCAGATATGATTTTTCAGGTTTTTTCTTAAAAATCTGTGATTCTAGGCTCTCTCAATTTAAACAAAATTTTGTATCAACCTACCTATCTGTATAATGCTGTGTGGTTCTTAGTTATTTTACTTTTTTCATGAAAGATTGGTTTTTATTTATAATACTAAAATGCTGAGTGTTTTAACATTTTCAGTATTCTTTCTCAAAATTTCAAACTTTAAATTTCCATTTTTAAATAAGTTTGTCCATTTATTTAAATGACTGTTGTCTTAGAGCCATTGATATACTTCCATGTTTCTGAAATCAGATTTTACTTCTGCCACTGTGGATTTCATAGCTGTTTGATCTTTGGGCCGTTGCTTATAATGAGCAGTCTTCTGCTTTTTCCTTTCTGATAACTTAGAATTTATGGAGGAATTTAAAATGAGCTTATTATTGTTAAGATAGCCACTTGCAGTGAAAGGTAAACCAATTTGGAAATACTGGCTTGTACTTTTAGAATACCAGAGTAAAGACCGAGGAGTAATAGCAACCTTAGCATTTTCCAGTCAAAGTAGGACTCCTTTAACAGGCAGTCTTTGCATCTGCCTTTTTGTCTGTTGGGGACTTGGTTGGATCTGCTGATAGCTCCCCTCCTCAATCCTCCTTCTTCACTTTCCTTCTGGGTGTTACACCCTAGTAAAAAAGCCCTTTGTGTTCCTCAGTTGGTCTTAGTGTCTGCTTCCAGAGCAGCAAACAAGTGCACTGCCCCTAATATTTAAAGGCATCATTTCAGGGTCTCTGACATGCAGGAAAGCCATTTTGTCCAGCTCTTGTCAGATATTTTTTCATGTTGAGAGATACTATTTAAAAATAGAAATAAAATTAAATATTTGAGCATTTCATATGTTTATGACACTGCCTGAACACCTGTGGGAAAATAGAACTCATGTTTATGAAACTGATACTTTTGAGAAACTTTGACTAGAAGGCAGGGAGCATTGGGGAGCATACACAAACAATGAATCCTGGAACACTGCATCAAAAACTAATGATGTATGTATGGTGACTAACGTTAACATTACAAAAAAAAAAAAAAAGAAAAAAAGAAAGAAAGAATAGGTCCAGAAACAAACCAAACAAAAAAGAAGGCAAAAATAAATACCTGAAAAATCAAGTGCAGGCCATCAGGGTAAAAAAAGGTCATTTAAAAAGTTCAATGGCTAGAAAACAGTAGTTTGTGTGTGGAAGAGGGAACCCATTAGAGTAAGGGGGTTTTTTTGCTTTAAATTCTAGTAATTGCCCCTAAGTTAATATAATACTCAGTGATTTAAAACTCAGGACTGTTTATAGTACAAGATTAGTCATGATCTTCGCCATGCCTATGTGTCTAACTTCATCTATTTCATCTCTTTCTCCACTTTACAACACAAATAATCATGATGAACTAATTGCAGTTCTGATAATACCTGTTTTTGTTTTACATGTGTTTTTCTTTCTTCTTGATTGCTTTCTTTTTCTTCCTGTCTCTCTTCCTACATTCTTATATTTAACTGCTATTTATCAAACCACATCCTTTTAGAAGCCATTGTTGAAATATATACCCACTTGCAGTTTGATTTTTTTTCTTTCTTTCTCTTTTTGGCTCTTTTGCCATTGTATTTTGAGCTTATCTATTGTAGCAGTTACCATACTGTTTTTGTGTGTTTTCTACATTATAAACACATAGTGGACTGTAACTCTGTACTTTAAAATTTAACTTTATCTCTCTAAGGCCTACAAGAGTTCCTGGTATACAGCAGCCATACACCATGAGTGTTATTTAAGCAAGGTATAGGAATGGATTGGTAAAACTTAGTAGTCTACAAAAGTTGTATAGAAAAACAGTTGAACCAGTAGTTGAATTTTGGATAGGTCTGGGGTAAGCAGAGGGAAGTAAGTATAGGGAGAATAAATGAGCCAATGTGGGGAGGCAGAAAACAACATACATTAAGGCAGAGTTCTTTTTAGCATCAGCGTTGTTGACATTTTGGGCCGGAATTCTTTGTCATAGTGAGCTGTCCTGTCCGTTGTAGACTGTTTGGCAATGTCTGTGGAGAAGTTCTAAGTTATCATCACTGAAAGACTGCTACTAGCATCTGGTGGGTCTTTCAGTGATGATAACTTAGAATGTCTCCAGATATTGCCAAGGGTCCTCTGGAAGAGGAGAGGAGACATCGCTCATTGTTGAGTGATCAGTGAAATCACTCATTAGTGGAATCACTGAATAATTTTTTGATTGTTCAGAGGATTTATGTAAAGTACAAGAACTAAAGGCTAGAAAGTTTGAGTAGGACTGCATTAAAGTAATTGAATGTTATGATGGAGAATTTGAGCTTTGTATTACTAGAAATGCCAAGTTGGTATAAGATACTGTACTTCTTGCCTCCCTTCTTCTACCGTCAGACTCCTGCTATGTAAAGTGTGGTTGCTGAACCAGCAGCATTGGCATCACTTGGGAGTTTGTTAGAAATACAGAATTTTGGGTCCCTCCCAAACTTATTGAATAATAAATACACATTCTAGCAGGATTTCTAAGTGATTCGTATACAGAATGAAGTTTGAGAAACACTGGTTTGATCACCTCACCTTGCTTAGAGGGATATTTAAGTCATAATAGACTAGATTTAGGGAGTTATGTGATAGAAGTTATGATTTATGAAGATCAGTCAGGTGTTTTTGATGGATTGAAATGAAGAAGTCCGAGGGAGGAGTCATGATGGCGGAGGAGTAGCAGGCTGAGATGATATCAGGTAGCAGGAGATCAGCTAGGTAGTTTATCAAACCTTTCCGAACACCTACAAATCCAACAGGAGATTGAAGAGAAGAAGAGCAGCAATTCTAGAAACAGAAAATCGACCACTTTCTGAAAGGTAGGACCTGCAGAGAAGGGAATCCAAAGCGATGGGAAGATAGACTGCAGGTGGAGAGACCAGCTCCCGTCAAGCAGGGGAGTGACGGAGCACAAAATCAGAACTTTTAAAAGTCTGCTCCACTGAGGGACATCGCTCCAGAGGCTAAGCCGGGTTGAAGCTCACGCAGGGACGGCGTGGTCTCAGGTCCCACGGGGTCAGGAAGAATCGGATTTCTGAGTGTTTCAGAGCTCACAGGTATTAGAGCAAGGAAGCTGGCTACAGAGACGGAGCCGAGGAGTGAGCTCTCAACTTCGGGTTACCTTAAATTGTGATCC
>PISX010034489.1:0-13947 GCA_004024625.1 Mellivora capensis
CACAATAACTGGACACTAATTTGGAAGGTAACACCCGTTCTCTCTCCTTTACCATAGGCTCAACCAGTCTCTAAATTGAGGGTTATGCCTTGCATGAGAAATCTGTAGCTAATCTAATTATCCCCAGGCTTTATATCTCTAGCCTATCTGGCTTTAATATTATGCATGTTCTAGTTTGGATAATTATTCAACTAGCTGTGGTTCCTCACTTTAACAAAGGAAAATGCAAAAATTTAAAACATACAGAAAAGGTGTTAATTTCTTAAGGTATCAACCAGTCAAAGGAAAACAAGCTTACATACAAAAGGTGCACTTTTTAACATGTAAGCCTATAGATATGACTTCACAGTGGGGAGGCTTTCTGTGTGTGTTATGTTCTGTGGGATTTGTCCTACTAAGTTCTGGTCCCACAAACTTCTACACTTTTCACATGAATAGCTTGAAAATCACCTCGTACAGCTTTGCTCCTTTAAATATCTTAAGTAATTCAGGCAATTCCTCATTATACAAACACTGGTTTTCAGGTGTGTAGATGACATAAGGTCCCTGTTATTCTCCTTCATTGCAGTCACACCACTGCTTTCAAAACCTGCAATGAGGGACGCCTGGGTGGCTCAGTGGGTTAAAGCCTCTGCCTTCGGCTCAGGTCATGATCCCAGCGTCCTGGGATAGAGTCCCGCATGAGCTCCTTGCTTGGCAGGGAGCCTGCTTCTTTCTCTGCCTCTGCCTGCCTCTCTGCCTATTCGTGCTCTCTCGCTCTCTCTCTCTCCTTCTATCTGACAAATAAATAAATGGAATGTTAAAAAAAAAAAAAAACACATGCAATGATACCAGATTTTTTAGAAAAAGAGTTTGATTCCCATAGATGTAAAATATTAATGAAAATAAGAGCTCATGGGGCACCTGGGTGGCTCAGACAGTTGAGTATCTGACTCTTGATTTTGGTTCCAAACATGATGTCAGGGTTGTGAGATGGAGACCCTCCCTGGGCTCCACTCAAGATTCTCTCTCTCCCTCTCTCTTTCTCTCTGCCCTCCCCGCCCCTCACATGCACACATTCTCTAAATAAATAAATAAATAAATGTTCTATAACTATTCATACATGTGTGCAAATCTAAGGGGAACATCTGGAAGAACACACTCTGTATCCAATTGTTTAAAGAGGTGGGAGAACTGGAAAGGGGTACACCTTCCATGTTAATTTGGTATACTTCAGCCACTGCCTGAAATTTTTTTTTAAGATTTTATTTATTTATCTGACAGACAGAGATCACAAGTAGGCAGAGAGGCAGGCAGGGAGAGAGAGGGGGAAGCAGGCTCTCCGCGGAGCAGAGAGCCCGATGTGGGGCTCGATCCCAGGACCCTGAGACCATGACCTGAGCCAAAGGCAAAGGCCCCAACCCACTGAGCCACCCAGGAGCCCCACTGCCTGAATTTTTTTTAAATATTTTTTTTATTTCTTTTCAGCGTAACAGAATTCATAGTTTTACACCACACCCAGTCACTGCCTGAATTTTTTAATACCGTGAGAATGTATTCACGTATGACTTGTAAGGTATGATCTCAAGGAAAAATTATTTGATTAAATTTGTTATAAAAGAGTTTCCATCATCGCTGCCAAATCTAGATGCTACACTGTAGACCTCCTAAGAGTATAACCTCCCAGAAAGCCTTTTTACTATATCTTATTTTTGCATGGAGAGATATCATTTGTGTCCAAGGGAAGAAGCCAAGTAGAGTCTTTTTTTTCTAAGATTTTTATTTTTTTTTAATTTTTTAAAATTTATTTATTTGTCAGAGAGAGAGGGAGAGCGAGCACAGACAGAGTGGCAGGCAGAGGCAGAGAGAGAAGTAGGCTCCCTGCCAAGCAAGGAGCCCGATGCGGGACTCGATCCCAGGACGCTGGGATCATGACCTGAGCCGAAGGCAGCTGCTTAACCAACTGAGCCACCCAGGCGTCCCAAGATTTTTATTTATTTATTTGACAGAGATCACAAGTAGGCAGAGAGGCAGGCAGAGAGAGAGGAGGAAGCAGGCTCCCCGCTGAGCAGAGAGCCCAATGCGGGGCTCCATCCCAGGACTCTGGGATCATGACCTGAGCCGAAGGCAGAGGCTTTAACCCACTGAGCCACCCAGGCGCCCCCAAGTAGAATGTTTTTAAAAATTTTTTTTTTCTTTTTATTTGAGAGAGAGGGAAGGATAGGGAGGGGCTGGGGGAGAGGGAGAGCGAGAATCTCCAGCAGACTCCCTGCTGAGCGCAGAGCCTGACACGGGACTCCATCTCATCACCCTGAGATCATGACCTGAGTTGAAATCAAGAGTCTGACGCTTAACCACCTGAGCCACCCAGGAGCCCTGAACAGCGTCTTTTTGAACAAGTTTTTGGACGAGTTCAGCTGCTATAAACACTGGCTATTTTTGTCACTTGCATTTTCCTGCAATGAAAGAGGAATGTTATCCATGGTAAGTGCTTTCCACTTTCCTTCTTCTCTTACACAGTAGAGATTCCGTACGGTCAACTCCCATCAAGTTAGTTCCCGTGTCCTTTTGGATTCTTTCAAAGAATGTTCTTTCTCAAAGCCAATACCTTTGTGCCATTAACCTTTGAACATCCCCTTTGCCGGGGCCTGACGTCAGATTGAATTCTGACCGCTCCCTCCTCAACCTACGGCTTCTCTCTCTCATCACTCTGCCTGGCTCCCATCCAAGTTTCCGGGCACCGAACCCACAGTCAAACACCGGCAAGCTTCTACAAACTGTTCCAGGAAAACAAGCCTTTAAAAGCATTTCCCTGTATTTGATCAGGGAATCTACTCACTTCTCTCTTCCAGGGACCAATTCAATTGAAAAATCCTGTAGGCCACTGTCTCATTCAATTCAGCCAGGATTCACTGAGTCTTGGTAGAGTGAAGACACCCCTAATAGATAGAGTGACATGGACAATGACGAGAAAACACTCCTGTCCCCGAGGAGCTGACGATCTAGCGAAGGCAAATCAGCATCATTCAAACCCCTGTGTCCCCTCCGTGAGAATGACACACACTCTCAGAGCATTGGCAGACTTACTGTGTGTGATTAAACAGACGTAACATAAAATTTCTCTTTTTAACTATTTTTGAGGGCATGGTTCAGGAGCATGAA
The DNA here is from genome assembly GCA_004024625.1 of Mellivora capensis. Classification (NCBI taxonomy): domain Eukaryota; kingdom Metazoa; phylum Chordata; class Mammalia; order Carnivora; family Mustelidae; genus Mellivora; species Mellivora capensis. The sequence goes on from PISX010034489.1 coordinate 3,142, forward strand.
TTACCTTCGCAGTGCTGTGGGACCATCACCACCGTCCATCCCCAGCTCTTTTTCATCATCCCAAACAGAAGCTCTGGACACATTAAGCAGAAACTTCCCATTCCCCCCACCTCTTAGCCCGTGGTGACTTCCATGCTACCTTCTGTATTAATGAATTTGTCCGCTTTAAGTACCTCATATAAGTGGGATTCGTTCAGGATTGGTCCTTTCGTGTCTGGCTTCCTTCACTGAGCATAATGCCTGCAAGGTTTATCCATGTGCTAACAGGTATCAGAGCTCTCATTCCGTCTTCAGGCCAAATAATATCCCATTGTATAAATATACACCGTTTTGTTTATCCATTTATCTGGGGATGGACACTTGTTTTATCTTCCAACTAGAGCTTTTCCATTAAGTAAATCTTTCTTTTCAGATTCCTACAAACCCGACGTTTGATTTCATTCGAGAGACCCAGGGTCATCTTTTTCAAGTGTCCTCAGTCTCTCTGATAGGATTACAACACTCTGTAGAATAAAAAGCAAGTCCGTGGCACAAAAGAGTAAAACCATGTACCGGGCTGGTTTTGGTGTGAGCGGGGAAAGCTGCTTCTGGTAATACTTCCACCTTTCAGACACACGCACACGCATGCAGGGGCACACACCATGTCGGGTGAAAGGCGTGACAGGCTTGGTATTAGAACTGAACAAGGAAAATCTCTTCCACTGGGATAGGACACCAGAAAAATATGGGATGTGACCCTTGCAAAGGGTGAAGAAGGGTGTTGTCTCTTTCTCTTCCAGCTCCCTGGATTTGCACCCCTCTTACTAAGAGACTGAGAATGATCATGTAGAATATTGTTTAGAGATTTCTCTGTGAGATTTTCAAGACAAGAAGAGTTGCTCCGGGCCCACATGACACAGTGTGCCTCAGAGCTGGTAAGGCCTTCACATCTCTGAAAATGCCCCACTGTATGGATTCTGGAGACTCTCGAGCCAATCCCCCAGCACAGACAGGGCTGTCCTCCTGATGGGCAAAGGCAGGGGCTCTTCTTTCTTCTAGCAGCTTTGTGTACCAGAGAAAGCTAGAGTAAGAGCCCAAGAATAGGCATGGTGTCCACAGGGGACAAACTGAGGTATGGACATATGTGCGGCATCTTTGGGGAAATTATTGGTAAACACTTTGAAGAGAAATGGGATTCTGCTCTCATGCACGGGGACCATTATCTGATACTACAATGTCTTTGGTACAAATACAAGTGCCTCCGGGTCCCTTTTACCCACAATTCTGGCATTTAACAATCAAATTCTGAGCCTGGGTGTGAATCTGAGTAAAGGTTGACACAGACCTTCTTTTTTTTTTTTTAAGATTTTTTTATTTTATTTATTTGATAGACAGAGATCACAAGTAGGCAGAGAGGCAGGCAGAGAGAGAGGAGGAAGCAGGTTCCCTGCTGAGCAGAGAGCCCGATGCAGGGCTCGATCCCAGGACCCTGAGATCATGACCTGAGCCGAAGGCAGAGGCTTTAACCCACTGAGCCACCCAGGTGCCCCTGACACAGACCTTCTGAGAAAACTGTGGGTCACTATGCCAATAATATAAAGACCACTGTTTTTCAGAGTCCTGTACTAAATCTCTAAATAACAAATAGTGACCGGCTGGGGATGTTATTTGCCACACGGAAAATAGTGGGGCTGCTAGAAATGGTATCGGTGTGGACATAATTTATTAGTAGGTAATGAATGATTGATAAATCTAAAAGATGGGGCTCTTTTAAGAAATGACCTTAAAGAAACTGTCAACCAGGGACTCCTCGGTGGTGCTGTGGATTAAGCGTCTGACTCTGGGTTTCAGCTCAGGTCATGATCTCAGGGTGGTGGGATCAAGCCCCGCACTGGGCTCTGTGCTCAGTGGGGAGTCTGCTTGAGACTCTCTCTCCCTCTCCCTCTGCCTTTCTCCCTAAAATAAATAAATAAATCTTTTTTAAAAAATAGAAGAAAAGAAAGTCAACCTATTTAGCAAAAGATATAGCATATGCCTCAGCTATAAGATGAAATATATTCTCAAACTATTTACTTTTTCTTTCTTTTTTTTTTTTAAAAAACACCCTGGCACAATAGCATTTTCATGGTTAAAGATGTTTAGAGCAGGAGCGTGTAATTCTTTTTTTTTTTTTAAGATTTTATTTATTTATTTATTTATTTACCTATTTATTTGAGATTGAGAGAGCAAGAGCATGAGCAGGGTGGGGGGAGGGTGGAGAGAGGGAGAAGCAGGATCCCTGCTGAGCAAGGAACCCAACGTGGGACTTGATCTAGGACCCCGGGATCATGACCTGAGTTGAAGGCAGATGTTTAACTGACTGAGCCACCCAGGGGCCCCATTCTCAAACTATTTTTGTACTAAATCGGGAGTGATTTTTATTCAAGTCTAGACAATATGTCTCATGATTGAGCACCCTCCCTCTGCTGTTGTTTCGATTGTTTTAAGATTTTATTTTTAAGTAATCTCTACACTCAAATGACTCCAACTGAGATCAAGAGTTACACACTGTACTGACCGAGCCAGCCAGGTTTCCCAGCTGTTGTTTTATCTTATTTGTTTCGAGAAGACATAGTTAGTAAGAGCAGGCAAGGGCATGCCGTGGTAACAAATGAGCCTCAAAGACTCTGTGGCTTAACACAACTTGTTTATTTCTTGCTCACGCTTCATGGCCCTTGTGGGTCAGTAAACCTCACTTCCACATGGTCACCCAGGAATCCAGGACAACGCAACCTCCCCTATCTCGCAAGGGCACCGTGTGGAATGTGTGGCTTGCCAACAATGGTACCAGAAGCTTGCCCATGGATCTTCCTCTATCTTATGCCAGGAAGAGACACAATCCCAGCCCCTCAAGTTGCCCTGGCCAGGACTCCCTCACTGATTCTCATCTCATTGCAAGAAGGCTAGGAAATGTAGGAAAAGAAATGTGTATCTGGTGAGCATTACGGTCTCTGCCACTACAGCCTGACATGACCAAAGTCATGGGATGTGTAAGAGTGCTCAACTGATAAAGCTGATTTTTTAAAAATATTTTATTTATTTATAATAAATTTATTATTTATTTATAATAAATTTATTTTAAGTAAATAAAAGAGAGAGAGACAGCGAGAGAGGGAACACAAGCAGGAAGAGAGGGAGAGGGAAAAGCAGGCTCCTTGCTCAGCAAGGAGCCTGATTTGGGGCTTGATCCCAGGACCCTGAGATCAAGACCTGAGCCGAAGGCAGATATTCAATGACTGAGTCACACAGGTGCCCCAAAGCTGAATTTTTTAAAAGCAGAACAATAAATGTAACACAAATCCAGTGGGTTGTTTTGGTAAACAAGTCTTTTCAAGATCACCTGAAAAGCAACACACTGAGTGATTATGCTGTACAGCTCTCAATGACACACTGAAAAGCATTTTTTTAAATAACTTTTCCAGCGTGAAGCAGATGGGTATGTTAGAAAGGTGATGTCTTCAGTAACTAAGGCAGAAGTGAAAGCGTTCTCCTCTAGAAACATACGAGCCTAGAAAAAAGCAACATCCCTAAAATCATCTCGTGTTACATACGCATTTTTTAATTTATAGTGCAAGCAAATTAATAATTAAATATTATAACTACAGAATTGACCATGTTGTCGATATTCTAGAGTTCGTATGCTCAGGTTGGCCTTCAGACTCATTTTTATTTTTTTTTTAATTTTTTTATTTATTTGACAGACAGAGACCACAAGCAGGCAGAGAGGCAGGCAGAGAGAGGAGGAAGCAGGCTCCCCACCAAGCAGAGAGCCCGATATGGGGCTCCATCCCAGGACCCTGGGATCATGACCTGAGCCGAAGGCAGAGGCTTTAACCCACTGAGCCATCCAGGTGCCCCCAGACTCATTTTTAAATGCCTCTAGTAAGATAAGCGATCAAGATTGCACTAAATTTGTGCTTGTACAGTTTATACAGTGGATAAAAGAGGCTACAAAGGAGAACGCAAGTAAACTGATTTAAGGTAGCAGCCATACGTACTTGAGGATCCTTGCTTCTGGTTAAATGCTCCTGAGAAAAGAAGTTATAAGATGAGCTTCAGTTCTGGACCACACAGGCTCATACTGATGGTATACCGTCCAGATTTACGGGCCCCCTGCTTCATTTTGGATTGCTATGTCCTGCCTCCCCAAATGGCTGTAAACGGGCGGGAGTCAGGACTGATCTAGTTCAATTACCTTTTTATCCCAGGGGCCATGGCACTGTCCTGGGTGCAGCGCAAGCCCTATTCTATTAATACGTCTGAGGTATTCCCGGGGCTGTTACTGGCAATGTGACAACTGCCGCAAACTCATGCAGCCTCGGCCACTTTGGATAACGAATGAATTTCGACATCAGTCGTCAAACTGATTGCCAAATAATTAAAAAATGCCAAAGTGGCCTACATTTTTGTCATCCTCAATAGCCATCTCGTACACCTTCTCCTCTCACATGTATTTTCCTCTCTTTCATTTGTGTCGAAGAGTCCCCCTCCTGAATCATTTCTCTTCAAAGGAGGCCAAAAGGAGGAAAGAAGTTAATATTTTCAACAGTGACTTGGCAAGTTTTGTTCAATTGTAAGAAAAGGATCAAAGGATGTTTTGAAATTAAAATAAAACCATTTGGTTTCTGTGACTCAGCAAGATCTATCACGCTTGGTGCAAGTCATCATGTTCAACAGGAATGCAGAACTTTTTTTTTTTTCATTTATCAGTATTTTCTCAACTTACCAACAGATCAATGCTTGGGTCATTGTAATAATTTAAGATATATTTCTTTTTTTTTTTTAAAGATTTTATTTATTTATTTGACAGACAGAGATCACAAGTAGGCAGAGAGGCAGGCAGAGAGAGAGGAAGGGAAGAAGCAGGCTCCCTGCTGAGCAGAGAGCCCGATGCGGGGCTCGATCCCAGGACCCTGAGATCATGACCTGAGCCGAAGGCAGAGGCTTTAACCCACTGAGCCACCCAGGCGCCCCTAAGATATATTTCTTTAAAAACTGTAGGATCTAAGGACATCTCCAAGAGAAAGAGACAGAGAATATTGATTAATAAATACTACATGTGCTAAATATGGACATAAACTCCAGACAGTAATCCACGGGTTTCCCCCATGTTTATCTAAGGAAGATGCGAAAATTCTGTTGGCATTCTGGTCATTAGAAAAGCATTTTTTTAAAAAAATGCAACAGCACAGAGTTATTTCTGCCTAGATATGTTCTCACATATGGGACTCCAATAGGAACTTCAGGAATTCTTTTGGGTTTTTTTTTAAAGATTTTATTTATTTATTTGACAGACAGAGATTACAAGTAGGTAAGAGAGGCAGGCAGAGAGAGAGGAGGAAGCAGGCTCCCTGCTGAGCAGAGAGCCCGATGTGGGGCTCGATCCCGGGACTCTGGGATCATGACCCGAGCCGAAAGCAGAGGCTTTAACCCACTGAGCCACCCAGGCGCCCCCAGGAGGTTTTTTAAAGATTTTATTCACTTATTTGAGAGAGAGAAAGAGCAGAGAGAGCATGAGTTGGGGGTGGAACAGAGGGCAGGCGAGAAGCAGACTCCTCACTGAGCAAGGAGCCTGACATGGGGCTCAATCCCAGGACCCTGCAATCAGGACCTGAGCTAAAGGCAGAGCCTTAACCCTCTGAGCCATCCAGGCGCCCCTCCATTTTCAATGTTTTAAAGGGGATAAAAAATTAGTCCTTCCAAGGAACTTGACTGGTTCCACATGTTACCAAGGATGAGGGATAGCAGAACACAGAAAGAATCTGATATTGGAATGGACATACCTGGGTCTTCAATCCCAATTACATTACTTACTAACCACGTGACTTTGGACAAGTTACCCCATTAGGTCCTCCTAGCTACATTACTCATTTGAAACCTTGAAACAGGGTTACCAGGTAAAATACAGGATACCTAGAGAAATCTGAATTCCGATTAAACAATGAATAATTTTGAGGTGCCTGAGTGGCTCAGTCAGTTGAGGGGCCAACTCTTGACTTCGGCTGAGGTCATGATCTGGGGGTCCTGGGATCATGGCCCACTTCGAGCTCCACGCTCAGGGGAGAGTCTGAAGATTTTCTCTCTCTCTCTCTCTTTCTCTCTCCCTCTCTCTCTCATTGCCCTTCCCCCTTTCTAAAATAAATAAATATTTTTTTAAAAGATGAATAATTTTATAGTCTAAATATGTTCCTTGCACTACGACCAAAGAACACAAAAATGTAGGGTCATACAATTGTGTAAATGAAATACAAATTTTAACTGGGTGTCCTCTATGGTTACTTGCTATTTCTGGCAACCCTACAAAGAAATAACAATCCTTACTCAAAGCGTTTAGGTAAGGATTCAGTAAGTCGCTATTTCCTAGAGACTGTATTAGTGAGCTTTCCATTTATTTTAAATCCCATTTGATACTGACACTAGCCCAATGAACAATGGAAAGTTATTTTCATTTTCCAGATTAGCAAAAAGACTATAATCGGGAACTGGTCGAGAAAGTTCGCAGCTATAAGGCAGAGCCAAGATTCAAGATGGAGGTGTTTCATGCCAGAGCTGAGAAACTTAACTTTGGTGCTGCTGTACCCTAGTGGATTCTAAGCCAAGGGTGAGTGGTGGTCCAGGACCGAAGACCCAGAGACGTTGAGCGAGAAGGTTAGGTTTCTGGGGGGAGCTCACATGCTCGGAGTCCAGAAGCGGCAGACTGGACAAAGCATCATGGCTAGTTCTTATGGTGGAGGAGCTAGCCTCGTGTCTGTAGCCTTTCTCCGCCTTGCATGGCCAGGACATCAACACCAGCCATCCAGATCCTCTTCATTACAAAGGAGACACTCTGGTTGGCCTACCCCAGAACCCCTGACCTTGAACGCTAAACAACACATTCTTCTACACATTCTGTTTGATGGGAACATAGAAAGAGGATGGGATCTCTACCTTTTCAACATAGTGATTCACAAGGGCATTCAGGGTTTGCTTGTGCCCTCCAGCCTTCTGACACATACCATACAGCCTCTATGCCAGCTGCAGAGAAACTCCAGCATGCATCAGAATTACCGAGAGCACCTGTTAAAACCACATGTCCTAGGTCCAAACTCGGAGTTTCTGACTCAGTAGCTCTGAGTGGGGCTTGATGACCTACATTTTTCACATGTTTCCAGATGTTGCAGATGCTGCTGTCAGGAACTATGCTTTGAGAACCATGACCTCAGCTGCAGCACTGTGTGTCCACAAGCAAGATCACCCCAGTAAATGAAAGCTACATGCCATCACTTGTTATGAGCCACGAAAGAACTCCAGTGCCCTATTATCACCTACTGGGTTTGGTTTTGTTTTGTTTTGTTTTTAGTTTATGGGGTTTTTTAACTATCACTATGACTATTATTATTATAATTACTATTTTTACATCTTTCAGCTCTTTCATATCTAATAATTTCCTTTTTCATACCTAATTTCATATCTAATAATTATCCTTTTTTTATTAAAGCATAAGTGAATGGAACATGATACTAGTTTCAGGTATACCACATAATGATTTGACATTTGCATCCATTGCAAAATGATCACCACAGTCTAGTTACCATCTGTCACCATGGAGAGTCATAAAATTTTTTCATGTGATGAGACTTCCAAGATCAACTCTTTCAAATACACAATACAGGGGTGCCTGGGTGGCTCAGTCGGCTAGGCATCTGCCTTCAGCTCAGGTCATGATCTTGGGGTCCCAGGATCGAACCCCACCTTGGGCTCCCAGCTCAGTGGGGCACCTGCTTCTCCCTCCGCCTCTGCCATATCCCCCCTCCACTTGTGCTCTCTGGCTCGCTCTGTCACATTAATAAATAAAATCTTTTTTAAAAAATCAAATATGAAATACAATATTATTGACCATAGTCATCATGTTCTACATGACATCCCCATGAAGTATTTATTTATAACTGGATATTTGTACTTCTTGATCACCTTCAACAATTTCACACACTCCCAACTCCCCTCTCTTCTGGCAACCACCAATCTGTTCTCTACATCTAAGAGTTTTGTTTTGTTTTTTAGATTCCACATGTAAGTAAACTCATACAGTACTTCCCTTTCTCTGTTGGACTTATTTCACTTAGCATGATTACTGTCTAGCTTCACTTGTGTTGGTCCAAATGGCAAGATCTTGTTCTTTTGTATGGCTAAGTAATATTCCATTGTATATATATGCACCACATCATCCATCAATGGACACTTGGGTTGTTTCCTTACCTTGGCTATTATAAATAATGCTGCCATGAGCATAGTATTCTATATATCTTTACAAATTAGTGTCTTCATTTTCTCCAGATAAATACCCACAAACGGAATTACTAGATCCTATAGTAACTCTATTTTTAATTTTTTGAAGGACCTCCGTACTCTTTTCCACAGTGGCTATACCAATTTACATTCCCCCCAATAGAGTACGAGGGTTTCTCCGCCAACCCTCTTATTTCTTGTTTTTATGATGCTAGCCATTCTCATTGTGGCTTTCATTTGCATTTCCCTCATGATTAGTGATGTTGAGCATCTTTTCAGGTATCTGTTGGCCATATGCAGGATTTCTTTGGAAAAATGTCCATTCAGGTCCTCTGCCCATTTTAATTAGATTATTGCTTTGGGGGGGGGGGTTAAGTTGTATGTGTTCCTTACCTATTTTAGATATGAACTTATCAGACATATGATTCACAAATATCTTCTATTTAGTAGGTAGCCTTTTAATTTTGTCTGTGGTCTCCTTCACTATGCAGGAGAATTTTAGTTTGATGTAGTCCCAGTTGTTAATTTTTGCTTTTGTGCCTTTGCCATTGGAGGTAGGTCCACAAAATCAACACCAAGACGATGGAAAGGAGCCTACTGCCTGCATTTTCTTCTACCAGTTTCATGGTTTCTCATGTTACATTCAAGTCCTGAATCCATTTTGAGTTTATTGGGTTTTTGTTTTGTTTTGTTTTTTAAGATCTTAATTTTAAGGAGCGCGTGGGTGGCTCAGTGGGTTAAAAACCTCTGCCTTCGGCTCAGGTCATGATCCCGGGGTCCTGGGATCGAGCCCCACATTGGGCTCTCTGCTCAGCAGGGAGCCTGCTTCCCTTCCTCTCTCTCTGCCTGCCTCTCTGCCTACTTGTGATCTCTCTCTGTCAAATAAATAAATAAATAAAAATCTTTTTTAAAAAATTCTTAATTTTAAGTAATCTCTCTACCTGACATGGGTCTCAAAGTTACCACCCTGAGATCAAGAGTCACACACTTTACTGACTGAGGCACACAGGCACCCCTTGAGTTTATTGTTGTATGTGGTGTAAGAAAGTGGTCTGGTTTTAATCTTTTGCATGTCACCACCCAGTTTTCCCAACACTGTTTATTGAAGACTCAATCCCTTTTTTTGCATAAATTAATTGACCATAATATAAGCATGGTTTATTTCTGGGCTCTCTATTCTGTTCCAGTGATCTGTATTATGTCAATACCATATTGTTTTAATTACTGTAGTTTTATAATAGAGTTTGGTATCAGGGAACATGAAGCCTCTAGCTTTGTTCTTTCTCAAGATTGCTTTGGTTATCAAGGGTTTTTTTCTTGTGGTTCCACATACACTGTAGAATTGTCCTAGTTCCATGAAAAATGCCGTTGGAATTTTGATAGGGATTGCAATGAATCTGTAGATTGCTTTGCATAGTATGGACATTTAAACATAGTACTTCTTCCAGTCCTTGAGCAGCGTGTCTTGCCCTTTATTTGTGTCTTCAACTTCCTCTCACCAGTGTCTTACAGTTTTCAGAATCGAAGTGTTTCACCTCCTTGGCTAAATTTCTTCCTAGTTATTTTATTCTTTTTGATGCAATTGTAAATGAGATTGTTTTCTTAATATTCCTTCCAGATAGTTTGTTTTTAGTATATAAAAACATAATAGATTTTTTATATTGATTTTGTACCCTGAAATATGACTGAATTCATATATTAATTCTAACAGTTTCTTGGCTGACCACATTCAAATTCCTAGTTACAGCCATTCTGCAGACCAAGAAAAAAAGGCCTGTCTAGGAATGCCAAGGCGTTCTCCAGTTTTTGTACAAAATAACTTGCACTAAACAAATCTAACTAATAGAACTATTGGAATTTTTTCTCTATGCTCTAATCCTTTACTTCTTTGGAAAAGAGATAAATTTCCATGGATTTCTGTTCCGAATAATAGGTAATCTAGGATGCTGCTACTCAGAGGTTGGTCTGTGGGCCAGAGCACTGGCATCATGTGAGAAATACAGAATCTCAGGCCTCACCCAAGACTTACTGAAAAAGAATCAGCATTTTAATAGGACTGCCAGGTGGTGCATATGTACATTAAATTTAAGAAAACCTCGGCTGAATCATTTTAAAAGTCTTCCATGCAAAGCACTTAGGGGAGCTTGATCTCAAAACTTCACTTAAATGGATGATCAAGGACACAAAAACAAAAGAAAACCCCCCAAAATGAAGAGGAACACCAAGAATTTTTTTTTCTCTTGTTCAATAGAAGTTAAGCCGTAAGTGGAAGCTGAAGCTTCACTGACACCAGGAAATGAATGAGGAGAAGTTGTAACAGAGGATTTGCATATTAACAAGCCATAAAGAGATGAGCTTTGGCCCAGAGAAGGTACAAGGATCCCAAGCTGGGATCCTTGAAGGAATCCTCCCAACCATCAGAGCAAGAGGACAAACATATTGGTTGAAGCAACACACAGAAATTTAGAAGAAGGATATCATGGTGTACAGGCAAAGCAGCAGGTTTGAAATCTGAAGAGAAAA
>PISX010034490.1:0-13945 GCA_004024625.1 Mellivora capensis
GATCCCAGGACCCTGAGACCATGACCTAAGCCAAAGGCAGAGGCTTAACCCACTGAGCCACCCAGGCGTCCCTCAATGTGGTTTTGATTTGAATCTCTCTGATGCTAATGATGATGAACATTTTTTCATGTGACTAGTTTTTTTTTGTATTTGTATGTCTTCTTTGGAGAAGTGTCCGTTCATGTCTTCTGCCCATTTTTTGTCAATGAACATTTATGTTGGTTCCCTGTCTTGACTATTGTAAATAATGCTGTGGTGAACATGGGAATGCAGACATCTCTTTGAGATAATGATTTTGATTCCTTTGAATATATACTCAGAAGTTGGATACTTAGGAATAAGATTAACCGAGGAGGGGAAAGACTGGTACACCTAGAACTATAAAACAATGAAAAAAATTAAAAACGATACAAGTAAATGGAAAGCTATCCCATGTTTGCAGGTTGGAAGGATTCTTGTTTAAATATTTGCTCACATACCCAGAGTGATGTATAGGTTCAGTGCAATCCCTATCAAAATCTGGATAACTTTTTTTTTTTACAGAAATTTGAAAAAAAATCCTAAAATTCATATAGAATTCCAAAAGACTCCAGATAGACGAAGCGATTTTGAGCAAGAACAAAGATGGAGGCATCACACTTCCTGATTTCAAAATATATTCCAAAGCTAAAGTAATCACAAGGGTGTGGCACCAGGCATCAGTGTCTGATGCCTGGAGCGGGAGTCCCAAAAGTTGAGATTCAGCAGGAGTGAGGCTCAGCGCTGAGGGAGGCAGAGGAAACCCACACTGCCTCTGCTTTACTTCTCTAGTGTCAAAACCAGGTTCCAGGGACTGGAATTTTGCAACAAATTAGTAATTTCTACCTTAGCAAGCTAAGAAGAGGGGACAAGGTGTGTGTCTGAAGAGGGAGGGGGCACAAGATGGGAGGTTGGCGGGATGTCACCAAGCTGGCGGAGGAGATTGACAAGGACCAGTACTAATCAGGTTCTCAGATGCAACCCGAGGTCCAAAGAAATACGTCAGTGCCCTGCATGAATGCAGAAATTTGGTGACCTAGGAGCCCCCCTCCTAGTGGAAATAGCACTTGCTTATGGCATTCTGGTCACTTTTAGGAACGGGAATAAACCTTTCCCAAGTGCAGGCATCCGGGCACTCCTGCAAGGGGCACAGGATGGCTCCTGTCATCAGAGCCAGCGCTCCTGTGTGCTCTCGAGGGGCAAACATGGCTCGGGGGTGCGCTGTGAGGGGTCGTTCCCCTGAGCCCAGCATCCGCCGGGGCTGTCAGCGCGGCCAGAACGGGGTGGAGGTGTGAGACCCACCGATTCCTCATGTTGCTCTGAAGACTTTGGGGGAGGTTTGTGTGGCCTGTTAGCATCTGAGAAGAGTGGGATTGGTGCCTTATACCTGAGTTTAGTGGGATTTTTGGAGGGTTGCACTGCTAGGCGGGTTACTTAGCAGGAATATTTACCCAGGTGATCAGCAAAATGTAAAAAACCTCAGCTGGATTCCATTTTGGGCTTTCTGGGTCCAAGTTCCGTGCATTTGCCATTAGGGAGAGAAAGTGCGTCCATCCACGGCCCTTGCAGGGTGAGGACAATGGGAGTCTGCCCCAGGCCTCTCCAGATGCTTCCTGTGAGACTCTGTGGCTGTGAGGGGGATCCCTCCGGGAAAGCTGTCCTAATAGGGTATCCTATGTCTCTGCAAGCGCTGCCCTTTTGGAGCCTATGAATTTATTTTAGTAATCCAGCCCTGTTTAATTGCCACTGTTAGTGAAGAAGTAATATTTTTCTATTGTATGAAAAGCCTGGGATCTGGTACTAGTTATTAGCCTTGTAACCGTGGGTAAGTTCTCTAATTTCTCTATCTTGGGGTTTTAAGGCTCTGAAATCAAGAAAGTTAATATTATCTACGTACTATATGTATGTGTGAAAGATCAAGATGCACTGTATGGCATACTATAATGATTTATTATCACAACTATATAATCATACTATAATGATTTATTATCACAACTATAGTGTACTCTTTGTGGTAGCCACAGTCGTGATACGGGGAAATGACTACAGGATAATTAGCCAGGGTATAGAAACACCTGGAATTGAGGTGCAGGGTCAAGAGAAGTCACGTTTTGAGAAAGAAAATGACAAAACTCAACAATAATTGGTGTACCTTGCTTAGGCCTTTGTAAAAGTAGCCCACGCGAAGGAATAATTTCCGTGTCGCTGGTGTGAATTTAAGAAATATCCAAGTGCAAATAGGAGAAAGTTGAATGTAACTATTTTTACTAGTTAAAATGTGCATTTTAGAGACAAAAAGACTATTTGGATTGTAAACATTTTTTTCTCTTTTGCTGTCCCAGTTCCAGGTTGCAGAGATCAGCTATGGGTATCAGGTATTAGAACTTGCCAGGGCCTTACCAGACATTTAGTCCACCCCATTCCTTGACTGTAAGGTTGTTTTGAAGATGACAAAACCGAGATGCAAACAGGTGCTGTGACTTCTCCGAGATCAGTTGCAAGTTACTAAGAGTAAGGAGTAGATTCTGACTCCCCAGCCCACGTTCTTTCAGGTATTTGGGTTTGTTGGCCCTATTCAGGCCCTTTGGGAGTTCAGGAGTGAAGAATAGGGAAGTCATTTCCCAGTAAGAACCTGATAGTCTAGTGGAGGAAACAGGAAAATAAGCAATTGTACTAAACGAATGTGATGAGAGAGTTAATAAACGTATCGGCAATACACACTCTTCGGAAAAATGTTTGAAGAGATAGTTTATTCTTCCTGAAGGGAGCTAAGAAAGACTTTATAGAAAACCTTCTCATGTATACAATGATGATCATTTTCAGAACTCTGAAATAACAGGGAAAGCTCCCAGGAGTCTTACTGGTATGGTGACCCAAAGCCCATTGGATAACAGATGTAAAGACAACTTGGTTCTTGGGACATTGACATGGAAATCCCCAGAAACAGAACTGAGACAAAGACTATTTCTGTATTTCTGTAGGGTAGTGGAAAATTCCCCAGGATGGTAAGTAAATCACCTTAAGGTTGTGTAGAGAGAAGACAGGGGTTTTGCCTTGTGACACTTGTTCTCTTGATAAGTACTGCCTTTCAGGATGGCTCTAGGGGGTCACTTGAATCTCTTCCGGCCTCAAACCCAGGAACTTCAAATTCTTCCATATACTAGGCTGTATCAGATAGGGACTGAAAAGAAGAAATGCCATGGGAAGGAAAGTAACATTTATTGTGGCCAAGCATTGTGTTAGATACTTTGTATATGTTATCTTATTTATTACTCACAGCCAAGCTCGAGGTAAAGTTAAATCCAGTTTTACTGGAATTCCAGTCTTCCTTAAATTCCTCCTCATTTATTCATTTTATGTATTTTGTGTGCTTTCAGGCAAGTCGTTTCAGGAGGGAGCTTCTCTAATTCCTCTTCCTGAGCTAGAACTTTGTTAGGAACATTTAGAAAACTCCTTAGCCAGAACCTTTATTTAAGAAATTGGAAATGACCTATGTGTCTATCAATATCTATCAATAGAGAAATGACAGTAAATTGTGAAATGCCAGGGACAGTCAAAAATACTGATCTGGAAATCTAACTATGGTATGCTTTTGGCAATTTCAGTCTAATATGCACAGCATGATCTCATTAAAACCCTATAAATGCGTCTGTCTCTAAAGTTATATAACAAATTGTAAACCATAGTTTCTTTGGGGGATGAACTTGGGACAAACAGATGGGGCAGGCTAAAAGGGTGTCAGGAATGGGAGAGAGGACATTTAATTATGTAATTTTTTGTGATGAAATTATTAGTGGCTTTTACTTTCTTATTGTGTACTTTTCAGTTAAAAAAAAAAAGTTCTGAAGTCCCCCTTCACCTCCATTTTGTTCCATGGGTTTCATATAAAAATCCTATGTACTCTCTATGAAATAGCAGAGACTTGGCGGAAATGATTTTTTTTTTTTTTTTAGCTCTCTCTTTATTGGAACCCTCCTCTCAAAGGCTCTAGCATGACTTGTCCCCTGGCAAACTGAGACACAGTTCTGTCTCCTCAATCTTCCTGCCCTTGGACCAGGCTCAGACAGATGGACACATTTTGTCCTTGGGTAATTTCCTTCTCATTTGTTTGAGGTTACCCAATGGATTCTATAGATGTATTCAGACAAAAATGATTTTCAGGATGAATGCAATTAAGACTTAATGTAGGAACTCAGTATGTAGGAATTATTATCCCCTTCATATGAATGAGGCAGCTCAGAGAAATTGGAGAGGGCACTAAAATTGAAGAAGGCATGAAATAAGTTTTTGACATATGAGTTTAATTACCTACTGTGCTAAGTGGATGAAATAAGAGTTAAAGTGGAATAAGGGGGGGATCATACAAAACCTTACTTTTGATCATATTAATTTGATCATATTAGTGTTTATTTAAGTTCTAGGTGATTTTGTCTGATTTATATTTATGACAATGAATAGGAGCCATTGTTAAATGTTGCTGCTGATTTGACTTTAAAATAAAAAATTAAGACTAATAATCTCTTAAGGACCTTGGTCAATTTAATTGAAGCTATGCTGAGATTTCATTGTGAGTTGTTAAATTTGCAAGTTACTTCTCGGTTTGACTTGGTTTCTAAATTCTGGCTGCATAAGCATGTAAGTTGCATAAATTTAACAAACCAGACCTTGTCTTCTCTGGGATTCAGTTTTCTGATCTGTAAATTGAACCAGATATTCATCAATTTCTTTTTTTCACTCAGTATGTTATCTTTATTTGCTCAACAGTGTCTTTTGCAGAACAAATGTTCTTAGTTTTGATATAGTCAAATGTATTCATTTTTTTTCTGTCATGCTTTTGGTGCCATATCTAATAACTCTTTGCCTAACACAAGGTCACAAAAATTTTTTCCTAAATTTCTTCTAGAAACTTTATGGTTTTACGTTATACTTTTAAGGCTTTGATCTATTTTGAGTTCATCTTTTTTTTTAAGGTATAAGACAAGATTCATTTATAAGAAATGGTCAGTTGTTTTCCAAAATGGCTATACCATATTGCTTTTTGACCAGAAATATGTGAGAATTCCAGCACTTGGTATTATCAATTACTCTTTTTAAAATTTTAGGATCCTACCAGGTGGGGAGTGGTATTTCATTTTCCTAATGACTTGTGATACAGAGCATCTCTTTATGTACTTTTTTGCTATCCTTAGAAATTCTTTGGTGAAGTATCATCAAATATTTACAAAAATTGATGGTGGGTGGACTTAGGCCTCCAGGTGATAGTTTGCTGACCCCTAATCTACTTCGATGAATGCTCCGTGTGCATTTGAAAAAAAAAATGTGTATTCTCCTGTTGTTGGGTAGAAATGTCTTTGCATTCCTGTAATAAAACCCCCTTGGTATATTATATTATTATTATGATGATTATTAGCATTTTTCTCTCTGTCTTTCAGACCAAGTAATTTTATTAATCTATACTGGTTTGCTGGCTCTTTCCTCTATCATTTCCCTTGAGTCTGTCCAGTTAAGTTTTGTATTTCAGGTATTTTTCAGTTCTAAAATTTCCTCACTTCTTTGGTAATTTCTATTTTTCTGCTGAGAGTTTCTATCTTTCATTCATTTTGAGATGTTTGCTTCTAGAAGTCTGGTAATATAACTGTTCTAAAGTTTTTGTGTGATTTAGTTTCTGGGTAATCTTGGATTTGATATTTGATTATCGTCTTTTCCTTTAAGAAGTGATCAGATTAAGATGGCAGAGGAACAGGAAAACTAAATTTTGTCTGGTCCCAGGTGTTCAGCTAGATAGTTATCAAACCATTCTGAATAACTATGAACTCAACAGGATATCTAAGAAAAGAAGAGCAGCAATTCTATGAACAGAAAAGCAACCATTTTCTGGAAGGTCGGACGTGTGGAGAAGTGAATCCGAGGAGATATTTGGGCAGACAGGTGGAGGGAGGGATCCTCCGTCAGCCACTTACTGGCAAATGAGAGAAATGGGGCCTGAAATCGGAACTTTTAGAAGTCTGCTCTGTGGAGGGATGTTGCTCCAGTGGCTAAGCGGGGTGGGGGGGGGGAGCCCTCCTGGGCACAGTGTGGTCTCAGGACCCATGGGGTCACAAAAAGACCAGGGGTGTCTGAGGGTGGCAGAGCTCCCAGGTATCAGAGCAGGGAAACTGGTTGCAGAGATGGAGCCAAGGCATCGGTTCTCAGCTCGGGGTTACCTTAAACCATGATCTGAGGCTAGTTGGACCATTGGTCTTTGAGCAGGGACCTCACAAGAGGGAGATCCAGGGAGACCCCCTCCTTCCTCCTTTGGGAGGAGTGGCATGGCAGGAATCTGGTGGGTTTGCAGACTCCAAATGGGGCCATGCACCAGAGATATAAATGCTCACTCACAGCCTGGGTGAGCTTGGAGTGTGCCCGGAGACCAGGAAGATGGGAGGGATTGACTGCTTTTCTCTGAGGGCACACTGAGGATTGGGACTCCAAGTTCTTGGGTCCTCTGGCAGGAGTCTGGGTGGCTGCCATCTTCATTCCTGTCCTCCAAAGCAGTACAGAAAATGTTCAGGGAACAAAAGCTCCGAGAATGAACCCGAGCAGATTGCTTAGCCTGGCCCCTGGCAAGGGTGGTGCAATTCTGCTTCTGGCAAAGACATTTAAGAATCGCAGCAACAGGCCCCTCCTGTAGAAGATCAGCAAGAACATCCAGCTAAGACCAAGTCTACTGATCAATGAAAACTTCAAAACACAAGTGCTAGCAGAATACAGCATGTAGAGTGCATGGCTTTTTCCCAATGATTCTTTAGTCTTTCAAAGTTAAATTTTTAAAATTTTCTTTATTTTTTTCTTTTTCTGTATTTAAAAAATTTTTTTCTCCTATTTTAACCAACATCAATTCCTCCTTAAAAATCTTTTTTATTTTTCATTTTTATAGTCACAAACTATCCCTTCATTGTATTTAACCCTATTTTTTTGTATATACATTTTTCTTTCTTTAACATTTTGGAATACAATTTCTTCTAACAGACCAAAATATACCCTAAGTCTAGTGTATAGCTTTGTTCTAGTCTCCCACCTGATCACATTCTTTCCTTTCTTAAAATTTTTTTCTTTCTTTTTTCAACCAACTCCGTATCTTACCAATTCCTTTTTAAAAATCTTTTTTGATTTTCATCTTTATGGTCATATTCCATTCCTTTATCATGTTTACCTTATTTTTGTTTATAATATATACATGTTTTTCTTTCTTTAAAATTTTGGGACAGACCAAAATACACCCCAAATCATGGCTTTGTTCTATTCACCAGCTTGATCGTTTTCTTTTTTTTTTTCCCTTTCTTTTCCCCCCAGTTTCATGTCTCTTCTGATTTGTTTAGTGTGTACTTTTCTGGGGTCGTTGTTACTCTTTTGGCATCTTGTTCTCTCATCCATCTGTTCTTCTCTGGGCAAAATGACAAAACAGAAAAAGTCACCTCAAAAAAAAGAACAAGAGGCATTTCTTTTTGATTGCCAGGGACCTAATCAATATGAATGTGGTGCATAAACAATGGGTCTTAGAACACTGAAAAAAATTTTTAAAAATTATCTAAAAACAAAAATTTCAAAGACCACTTGTTAAAACAAATAAACTTATAATTCATATGAAAAAAATACAGACATCAGTAAGATTCAGAACTAGAGTTCAGAATGACAATTATAAAGATACTAGCTGGGCTTGGAAAAAACATAGAAGATACTAGAGAATCCCTTTCTGGAGAAATAAAAGAACTAAAATCTAACCAAGTCAAAATCAAAAAGGCTATTAATGAGGTACAATAAAAAATGGAGGCCGTTACTGCTAGGATAAATGAGGCAGAAAAGAGAATTAGTGGTATAGAAGACCAAGTGATGGATAACAAAGAAGCTGAGCAAAAGAGAGATAAACAATTATAGGATCATGAAGGGAGACGTTGAGAGATAAATGATAGCATAAGATGAACCAATATTAGAATAATTGGGATCCCTGAAGAAGAAGAAAGAGAGAGGGGCAGAAGGCATATTGGAGCAAATTATAGCAAGAACTTCCATAATTTGGGTAAGGAAACAGGCATGAAAATCCAGGAGGCCTAGAGAACCCCCCTCAAAAATCAATAAAAATAGGTCAACACCCCATCATCTAATAGCAAAACTTAAAAGTCTCACAAAGAGAAAATCCTGCAAGAAGCTCAGAACAAGAAGTTTCTAACATACAGTGATAGAAATATTAGATTGGCAACAGACCAATCCACAGAGCCCTGGCAGGACTGGCATGATATACTCAGAGCACTAAATGAGAAAAATATGCACCCAAGAATACTATGTCCAGCTAGGCTGTCACTGAAAATAGAATGAGAGATAAAAAGCTTCCAGGACAAACAATAATTAAAAGAATTTGCAAACACCAAACTAGCCCTATAGGAAATATTGAAAGGGAGCCTCCAAGCAAAGAGAGAGCCTAAAGATAACAGATCAGAAAGGAACAGAGACAATATACACTAACAGTCACCTTACAGGCAATACAGTGGCACTAAATTAATATCTTTCAATAGTTACCATGAATGTAAATAGGCTAAATGCCCCAATCATAAGACACAGGCTATCATATTGGATAAAAACACAAGACCTACCAATATGCTGCTTGCAAGAGACTAATTTTATTTTATTTATTTTTTTTAAGATTTTATTTATTTATTTGTCAGAGACAGAGCGAGAGAGAGAGCAAGCGAGCACAGGCAGACAGAGTGGCAGGCAGAGGGAGAAGCAGGCTCCCTGCTGAGCAAGGAGCCCGATGTGGGACTCGATCCCAGGACGCTGGGATCATGAGCTGAGCCGAAGGCAGCCGCTTAACCAACTGAGCCACCCAGGTGTCCCAAGAGACTAATTTTAGACCAAAGACACTTCCAGATTTAAAGTGAGGGGGTGGAAAACAATTTACCATGCTAATGGACATCAAAAGAAAGCTGGGGTGGCAATCCTTATATCAGATAAATTAGATTTTAAACCAAAGACTATGATAAGAGATGAGGAAGAACACTCTATCATACTTAAAGGGTCCCTCCAACAAGAAGATCTAACAATTTTAAATATCTATACCCCTAACATGGGAGCAGCCAACTATATAAACCAATTTATAACAAAATCAAACAAACACATTGACAATACAATAATAGTAGGGGACTTTAACACCCCCTTCACTAAAATGGACAGATCATCCAAGCAAAAGGTCAACAAGGAAATAAATAAAGGCCTTAAATGACACACTGGACCAGATGGACATCACAGATATATTCAGAACATTCCATCCCAAAGCAACAGAATACACATTCTTCTCTAGTGCACATGGAACATTCTACAGAATAGATCACATCCTGGGTCACAAATCAGGTCTCAACCAGTACCAAAAGTTTGGGATCATTCCCTGCATATTTTCATGCCATGATGCTCTGAAGCTAGAACTCAAACACAAGAGGAATGTTGGAAAGATTCAGATACATGGAGGCTAAAGAGCATCCTACTAAAGAATTAATGGGTCAACCAGGAAATTAAAGAAGAATTAAAAAATTCATGGAAACAAATGAAAATGAAAACACAACTGTTCAAAACCTTTGGGATGCAGCAAAGGCAGTCCTGAGAGGAAAGTATGTAGCAATACAAGCCTTTCTCAAGAAACAAGAAAGGTCTCAAGTACACAACCTAACCCTATACCTAAGAGAGCTGGAAAAAGAACATCAAAGAAAGCCTAAACCCAGAAGGAGAAGAGAAATAATAAAGAGCAGAAATCAATGAAATAGCAAACAAAAGAAGAGTAGAACAAGTCAATGAAACTAGGAGCTGGTTCTTTGAAAGAATAAGATTGATAACCCCCTGGAAAGACTTGTCAAAAAGAAAAGAGAAAGGACCCAAATAAATAAAATCATGAATGAAAGAGGAGAGATCACACCAACACCAAAGAAATGCAAACAATTATAACAACATATTATGAGCAACTATACGCCAGTAAATTTGACAATCTGAAAGAAATGGATACATTCCTAGAGATGTATAAACTACCAAAACTGAACCAGGAAGAAATAGAAAACCTGAACAGACCCCTAACCAGTAAGGAGATTGAAGCAGTCATCAGAAAATCTCCCAAGAAACAAGAGCCAGGGCTAGACGGCTTCCCAAGGGAATCCTACCAAACATTTAAAGGAGAATTAATATCTATTATCCTGAAACTGTTCCAAAAACAGAAATGGAAGGAAAACTTCCAAACTCATTTTATGAGGCCAGGATTGCCTTGATCCCAAAACCAAAGGCCCTATCAAAAAGGAGAATTACAGACCAATATCCTGGATGAATGTGGATGCAAAAATTCTCACCAAAATACTAGTCAGTAGGATCCAACAGTACATTAAAAGGATAATTCGCCATGACCAAGTGGGATTTATTCCTGGGCTGCAAGTTTGGTTCAACATCTGCAAATCAATCAATGTGATAAAATACATTAATAAAAGAAAGAACAAGAACTATATGATGCTCAATAGGTGAAGAAAAAGCATTTGACAAAGTACAGCATCCTTTCTTGGTCAAAAGTCTTCACAGTGTAGAGATAGAGGGTACATATCTTAGTATCATAAAAGCCATCTATGAAAAACCCACAGTGAATATCATCCTCAATGGGGAAAATCTGAGAGCTTTTCCCCTAAGGTAAGGAACACGGCAGGGATGTCCACTATCACCAGTGTTATTCAACTTAGTACTAGAAGTCCTAGCCTCAGCAATCAGACAACAAGAAGAAATAAAAAACATCCAAGTCAGCAAAGAATTCAAACTCTCACTCTTTGCAGATGATATGATACTTTATGTGGAAAACCCAAAAGACTCCACTCCAAAACTGCTAGAACTCATACAGGAATTCAGTAAAGTGTCAGGATATAGAATCAATGCACAAAAATCAGTTGCATTTTTCAACACCAACAACAAGAGAGAAGAAAGAGAAATTAAGGAATTGATCCAACTTACAACTGCACCCAAACCCATAAGATACCTAGGAATAAATCTAACCAAAGAGGCAAAGAATCTGCACTCAGAAAACTCTAATGTACTCATGAAAGAAATTGAGGAAGATACTAAGAAATGGAAAAATGTTCCATGCTCATGGTTTGAAGAACAAATTTTGTGAAAATGTCTATGTTACCTAGAGCAATCTACACATTTAATGCAATCCCTATCATTATACCATGAACTTTTTTTTCAAAGAAATGGAGCAAATAATCCTAAAATTTATATGGAACAAGAAAAGACCCTAAACAGCCAGAGGAATGTTGAAAAAGAAAGCCAAAGTTGGTGGCATCACAATTCCAGACTTCAAGCTCTATTACAAAGCTGGAATCATCAAGACAGTATGGTACTGGCACAAAATCAGACACAGAGATCAATGGAACAGAATAGAGAACCCAGAAATGGACCCTCAACTCTATGGTCAACTAATCTTTGACAAAGCAGGAAAGAATATATGATGGAATAAGGACTGTGTCTTCAACAAATGGTATTGGGAAAATTGGACAGCCACATGCAGAAGAATGAAACTGGACTATTTCCTTACTCCACACACAAAATAAACTCGGAATGGATGAAAGACCTCAATATGAGATAGGAATCCATCAAAATCCTTGAGGAGAACACAGGCAGCAACCTCTTCAACCTCAGCTGCAGCAACTTCTTCCTAGAAACGTCGCCAAAGACAAGGGAAGCAAGGGCAAAAATGAACTATTGGGACTTCATCACGATAAAAGCTTTTGCACAGCAAAGGAAACAGTCAACAAAACCAAAAGACAACTGACAGAATGGGAGAAGATATTTGCAAATGACATCAGATAAAGGGCTAGTATCCAAAATCTATAAAGAACTTATCAACCTCAACACCCAAAGAACAAATAATCCAATCAAGAAATGGGCAGAAGACATGAGCAGACATTTCTTCAAAGAAGACATCCAGATGGCCAACAGACACATGAAGAAGTGTTCAATATCACTCAGCATCAGGGGAATACAAATCAAAACCACAATGAGATACCACCTCACATCAGTCAGAATGGCTAAAATTAACAAGTCAGGAAACGACAGGTGCTGGTGAGGATGCAGAGAAAGAGCCCCCCTCCTACACTGTTGGTGGGCATGCAAGCTGGTGTAGCCACTCTGGAAAACAGTATGGAGGGTCCTAAAGAAGTTGAATATAGAGCTACCCTATGACCAAGGAACTGCACTACTGGGTATACAAATGTAGTGTATGTGAAGAGGCACATGCACCCCAATGTTTATAGCAGCAATGTCCACAATAGCCAAACCATGGAAAAATCCAGATGTCCATCAACAGATGAATGGATAAAGAAGTTGTGACATAGATAGATAGATAGATAGATAGATAGATATATCTAGGAATATTATGCAGCCATCAAAAAACCCCAAATCTTGCCACTTGCAACAACGTGGATGGAATTAGAGGGTATTATGCTAGGCAAAATAAGTCAATCAGAGAAAAACAATTATCATATGATCTCACTGATATGAGGAATTTGAGAAACAAGACAGAGGATCATAGGCTAAGGGATGGAAAATGAAACAAGACGAAACCAGAGAGGGAGAGAAACCATCATAAGAGACTCTTAATCTCAGGAAATAAACTGAGTATTGCTGGGGGTTAGAGGGGGAGGGATAGGGTTGCTGGGTGATGGACATTGGGGAGGGTATGTTCTATGGTGAGTGCTGTGAATTGTGTAAGACTGATGAATGACAGACCTGTACCCCTGAAACAAGTAATACATTACATGTTAATAATTATAACTTTAAAAATTGCTTAAAAAAGAGAAGTGATCAGATTTTCCTGGTTTCTTTTTGGTCAAGTAATTTTGGACTTTATCCAGGTATTTTGGGTATTAGGAGACTCAAGGCACTACTAAAATTCTCTGGAGAATAATTGATTTTTGTTTTTGTTTTTATTTTTGGAGGTAATCATTCATATTAGGTTCAGACTGCAAGTTTTGTTTTACCTTCTCTTGATGGTGGTTCCATCTGAGTTAAGTTTTCAAGGCCCTTGCTAAGCTGCATTGTATCTGCTCTGTGCATTTGCACTTGGGGTGAATTCAGGACATGTTTTATCTGCTGCAATAGGAGATCTCCTTTTCTGGATCTTTCTTCCTGCTTTTCTACCAAACTCTCTGGCTTTCCTGGTCATCTGACTAGAAAGATAAGGTTTAACTTAAAGTTCTAGTGTGAACACATTTCATATAATTCTTTATGACTGAGGCAACCCTCAAGATAAGTGATAAGAGAAACAGAGAGAGGGAAAAAATAAATAATTCCTCTATTCTTTCTGATTCACAAGATTCCCTTTCTCTGGTTCCCCGGGCTAGAAATATGTTTGTTTGTTTCTTTGTTTTTCCTCAAAATTTTAGATGCTGGGACTACTCTTGCAATGTGGCACCCACATGGCAGGATGATTTGGGGTGCCCATGGTGCAGGACTGGAAAGAAAAATAGAAAAAAAATTCCTTGGGTCAAAGTGGGAAAACAAAAGAATAAAAATACCAAGGAAACTCACCCCTGTATGGGTTTTTCAGATTTAGTGCCCCTCCCCCCCCCCTTTTTTTTCCTCCTTAATCTGCTTGTTGTTTTTAACTTTTCAGAGTTGTCAGGTCATTGCTTTTGTGTGCTTGGCCACAGTTTTTAGGTAATCAGTGGGAGATATTGGTTGCAGTGAGCTTATTCCATTGTGGCTGGCAATGGGAGTTCTCTATATCTATTCATGTTTATGTTGATTCTTTTTTTTTTAAATAATTTTTTTTATTTTTTATAAACATATAAAGATTTTTATCCCCAGGGGTACATGTCTGTGAATCGCCAGGTTTACACACTTCACAGCACTAACCATAGCACATACCCTCCCC
>PISX010034491.1:0-13937 GCA_004024625.1 Mellivora capensis
TTATTTGTTATGCTCCACAAATAAGTGAAACCATATGATAATTGACTCTCTCTGCTTGACTTATTTCACTCAGCATAATCTCTTCCAGTCCCTTCCATGTTGCTACAAAAGTCTGGTATTCATCCTTTCTGATGGAGGCATAATACTCCATAGTGTATATGGACCACATCTTCTTTATCCATTCGTCTGTTGAAGGGCACCAAGATGCCCTTCTACTTTTCTCATTTATATTTTCTGGGAAAATTATTTCTCTCAAGGAGAGCTTGGTAGTGTCTTTTAAAAATTAGTCTATCCATGGTTATATCTCAGCTCCTAATTTGTAAGTTTTAGTTTTCTCTCCTTCTCTTTCCTTTGAATTCAAGTGATGTTACGCGTGTGTGTGTGTGTGTGTGTGTGTGTGTAATATAAAGCAAGCCCTCCTATTACCACAGTTTCATCACATTATCAATAATTTGCCAACTCTGAGAGGCAATACATTGAAGATGATAGGTTTTTTTGAAGATCCCTGTGTTTTGTGACCTTGGGCAAAGAGTTTAGTTCTTGCCTGGGAATCAGTTCCCTAATCTATTACTTGAGAAGAATATTAATTTCTTAAGACCAGGAACCATATTTCTTGAATCTGCCCCAGGACCTGGGACAGTGACTCTTATGTAGCAGGCTTTCAATAACAATTTGTTGAATTGAGTTCTCTGCTGAAGGGCAGAGAGCTTGATGAGATTTCTTGAGGAACATTCCAGGTCTAAGAGCTATGATACTGTATTAGAGGAACAATTACTGTATGAGAAAGAAAGTATTGTCAAAGAGCTAAAGACACCATAGAAATATATAGACCAACTGGGTTTTCCTTCTTATGCAACATCCAGCAGCATCATCATTCACTCTCAATTTAATCATTAACAAACTACACTGTTGAGAAAATAATGAATTATTTTATTCTGAACATTATAAAGCCAATTCTCTTATCCGTCACTTTATAAAGGAAAAATCAAAGAGCTTAACCATATCATCATGAATAAATAACAAGTTGTTTCACATCCATGCTTAAATCAATGGATTTTCTGGTATCAGTATTATTTTGTTAGCTGGTTTTCCTAAAGCCCAGCCTACAGTGTGTGTCCAAGTAGGTAATTCATATGATTTTGAAAAAGAGATACAGGAAAAAAAGATCTCATACTTCAATAATACATGGTTCCCTATTAGATATTAACTTGAAAGTGGACATGACAAGTTATAAAAGTAAGACATATCTCTGTATTATTCTCTCTTACTAACACACTGACCCATGGCTATATTTGTATTTTTGTTTTCCCTCATGGAACATTTTCTTCCACATAAAGGTTGTATTTCCAAGAGTAATGATTAGTGACCTTATTTTAAAGTTTTCATTTATTTTAGCTATGAATAGTAAATATTTTCTCCCAAAATCACGCACAGTGAATAACTATATCATCAACACTAGATTTGGGGCAAGATGTGCCACATCCAACTCTCATGTAAGCAATCTCTCACTAAAAATTCCATGGGAATATAATCATATTGAAAAAACTAATTATTATAACCTTACATAGAATATTGGTCATATTAAGTAATATTTCTTAAGTCTATAGATTTTTGAAGGATCTTATGAATTTGTTATATAAGCAAGATCAAGAAAAGCAAGATCATCCAATTTAACTTACTGAATGATCATATTTAATTTTTAAATTTATTGTTATTTTGATGAATTTTATTAATAGAGACTCTAATAGTAAAAGGACTTCTACTTTAGACCCAAGCCCACTTTAACTTTTAAGATGGCAGGGTAATTCGTGAGTAATCTAATACTGTTTTCATCTGGATGTTTTTCTCTCTGAAACTAAGGCAGTTTTCTCTTTGAAGCAAAATAAATGCCTATGATCATCTATGTGTCTTATTTATTTTTTTTAAAATTTTTAAAAATTTATTTATTTGTCAGAGAGAGAGAGGGAGAGGGAGAGAGCGAGCACAGGCAGACAGAGTGGCAGGCAGAGGCAGAGGGAGAAGCAGGCTCCCTGCCCAGCAAGGAGCCCGATGGGGGACTCCATCCCAGGACGCTGGGATCATGACCTGAGCCGAAGGCAGCCGCCTAACCAACTGAGACACCCAGGCGTCCCTATATGTCTTATTTGATGAAACACAATAAAGACATTCTGCAGATCTCTTCTAAAGTCCCTTCAAGCAAACAGAGATAAAGAAGAACATACATTGACTGAACTCCAGGTAAAAGTGATCACAACATTTTGGGGGAAATGGGGTAATGACTTGGGGTAAGGAACTCATTCATGATACCCTATGCTAACCTTACTTCTAATATGATGGATTCCCAAAAGCATTAAGGCAAAAACTCACCTTGGTTCTCAGTATCCCATCCTGTGAAAAGAGGAAGAGGTATGTAATACTTAAGGTCTCTTCTAGTGCAGATATTCGGTGATGGACTAATTTGTTTCTTTGAACTCTCCTAATTGGTGTTCATACTTGGAGGCATTGTTGGGAAAAGAAGGCAAACTCTAACATGAATGACAAGGTAGATATTTGAATGACAAGTTAGGATATTTGAGGAAAAGAGCACTAGATTGATGGTGCAGTATGTATGTGCCATCATTCCATGAGGTTCTGGGCTCTCAGCTTCGTTCAGAATTGATGGTTAGAAATATTTATGTATGGCAGGAAACTGAAGAAGCATAAATCAGAAAGAGTTGGTGGACTCTGAGTTCCTGATTTTCATTATGTGGAGGAACATGAAAGGCACTTTAAGTCTGAGCTCTTCCACTCACTTTCTTTAAATGACAATGCACACTGATAGACTTCAGTGGTTTTACTGAATACCAAAGCAAGCAGAATTGTTTGCGCGGAATAATATCTGCAAAAACCTCCTTCTGAAGCCCTGACACATCCCCCTTTTCCAAGTAATCCACATTATGACAGCATTTTGGCGTGAAAGTGAGTTTTCCATTTCGTTGCTTACTATATTGAAGCTATTTGATAAATGGCATACATGCCACAAAATGTTGTATACAAATGCTGTGATGTTTGACAGAAAGCAATTTTAAAGCTTTTACTTTTGCATTTCATATAGTCCAAGTTTGTTTGGGAAGTGGCTGGGATATCACACCATATGTGTGTCAATATAACCTTGAGCTCACATTTCATGTGGGAAGGAAGTGTAAGTGTATATTCTTGTTGCAAACCAAACCAAACAAAGAAACATCAATTGTGTATTATCTTCTATAGGATATCAAACTTCATTATGCACTTTGGATTTAGACCAGAAATTAATCTTGCATGCTTTTCAAAAACAGGATGGATTTTAAGAATCTCACTGACACCTTTCATAAAATAACAATGGCGGGTATGATAGGCAGTTTATACTGTGATCTTGCTTGACTACGATCTTTCAAAAATGGAGCTCTGAAGATCATCAACTTTAAAAAATGCTGACAAGGTGCATGAGTTTCCACCTTGTGCTACCTCACCCTTTTCTTATATTTTTGCTCTTTCACTTGTCAAATTTAACCTTCCCTAGAACCTTAGGAAGAGAAAAATACTTAGTTACTCTTGAAAAAATTATATTAGGGAAAAGATGACAGAAACCCATAAATAACTCTAATTGTCAGTGTTAGTTGCTGGTCAATAAATTTATGATCATGGTATTTCGCTTGCAAGTTTAGTGTGACAGTGTCATGTTTTCTTTTCTGTTATTCTCTTTCCCAATTTAAACAATAAAGAGGAAAAAATGTGGTGAGGTTAATAGGAAATACATACACACACACACACACACACACACACACACACACACACCCCAATTCAGGAATTTGTTGGAACTCTGTGTCAAACTAAAGAATCATTCTTTGTTGGTGTTCCAGACACAAAATAAGGTACTGTTTTTTTGCTGTGTAAATTCTCAGAACACTGTTGAATTGGTGGGCAACAGGAAAGCCACTGACCATATTGGAGAACATTAGGGAGGTCTCTACACCTCTGACATATTTCATACAATACGTGTAGAAAAGATCTCATGTGGCAAAAAGGAAAGTGCATGAGGCACTATACCATGAGGCAAAATGCAGCTATGCCCCGATACTACCTCTGCCACTTGGGGGTTATGTCATCTTGACTAAACCGCTTTGGCTTTCCTGAGCTTTCATTCCCTCCTATGTAAAACTGCCATGGATCTACCCAGTACGTGGAGTGGTTAAGATTAAAACTGATAAAATGTAAGTGTTGGGGGCGCCTGGGTGGTTCAGTGGGTTAAAGCCTCTGCCTTCAGCTCAGGTCATGATCCCAGGGTCCTGGGATCAAGCCCCGCTTGGGCTCTAAGCTCACCAGGGAGCCTACTTCCTCCTCTCTCTCTGCCTGCCTCTCTGCCTACTTGTGATCTGTCTGTCAAATAAATAAATAAAATCTTTTAAAAAATGTAAATGTTGTGTCAGACTTAACCAGTCCTCAAATATTATTCCTTTTCCATATTTTCCAGTTATTACTTGTAGAAATTTTGCCAACAGAAGTTTTTAAACAGTGCATGGTAACTGAAGTCTTCCACTATCAAAAGCTACCAAAAGGGACCAGGATTTAACAATGAGTAAAATTATTCTTCCTTTTTTGCAGCACGATAGCTGATACTTATATGAGTATCATTTAATTTAATCATTTAATCACTTCATGGCACAGATAGCCCTAGTAGCATATACTGACCATTTGTTGATAATTTTTCATTATTAAAAAGATACATCCTGGGTGGCTCAGTTGGTTAAGCATCTGCCTTTAGCTCAAGTCATGATCTCAGGGTCCTGGGACCAAGCCTCACATCAGGCTCCCCGCTCAACCGGGAGTCCACTTCTCCCTCTGCCTGCTGCTCCCCCCTGTTCATGCTCTCTTTCTCTCTGTCTCTCCCTCTCTCCCTCAAATAAATAAAAATCTTTTTTTTTTTAAAGATACGTGTTAATTTTAGAAGAAAATACCAAAATAGAAAGAATTTTGTTTTTAACTTCAGTTCCACGATCCAAAGACCCATTTTGGCACTCTTTCTTTATCATGCCATTGATTTGATTTCTCTTCATTTACATTTTTTCCTGGCAATTATTTCTCATTTCTGGAAGTGAGCTTCAAATCAAAATAAGATTATTTCCCCTTGGCATACAAGGCTTTGGCTAGAATATAAATTTTGTGTGAATAATAGAATGTTAAATCATCGCTCTCCTGAGCTTGTGAGCCATCCAAATGCTTTGGTTTTCATGCTTATAAAAGACATGAAAATATTGAAAAATTAGACTTTACCATTAACTCAAGTGTTGGTCCTGTCAGTCACCATGTATTTTCAACATATCAAACTTCAGAGTGAGGAAAGCCAGCATTACTACCATTAAAGGACCTGTACTCTTAACAAAGTGGCCTCTTACTACACTTTTTAGAAAGTTTACAAGGTGGTTATGGTGTTCCATCAAACCTCAAGTCAAATTTAGGAAGGACTGGAATAATTTTGAATTTGAAACATAATTATTTACTTACCCTACAACCAGCATAAAAAATACCATAATTAAGGAATAAGACTTTGCATAGTGACTTCGGGAAAACTATGGAATCCAAGTATAAATTACTTCCTGGTCCCTCCCTATGGAACCAAAATTAAAGAGGGAGCAATATCTATTTTATTTTCAGTGGGTTTTTTGTTCCTTTTAAAGAGTAGATGCATCTGGGTGATTTTGAAAAATTGTCCATTCTCATATGGACCATAGCATTTCTTGTTTCTTCACACTTTTATTAATAGCATTTGGCTTTTACATGTACATGTGATTTTTATAGCTTGTTTCCTTTCTCTGATGGAAGAGCAGTGCATGCTCATTATGAATTATGCAGAAAACATAGAGATTATAAAGAGGAAAATAAAAATAATCTTATCACCAGATGTAATAGCTATCATCATGTTAAAATAGTCCCTGCATTTTCTGGCTTTGACTTTTTTTCATGTTTTTACATAGGTAAGTTCATATTAATATACAGCTATATAATAAGATATTGTCACTCTATCCTTTAACATATATTTCTCTATCTATTGAATATGCATTAAAATATTATTTTAATTAGTGCATATCATGGTATAAGCATTTATTTAAACATTATTTTTTAAAATATTAGACTATTCCACTCCTAGTCTTCCTCTTACTTTTTAATATTATAAGTAATATGGCAATAAGCATCTATGCACATTAACCTTTTTTCTTAAGTTTCAGATTTCTCCCTTTTTAATATATTCCTGAAAATTACTGAGCCAACAGAGCATAAATGTTTTAAAATGCATTGGATTCCAAAAAGATGATACCTGGTCACTCTCCTTTGAGCATTTTGCAATCACCTTTTTTTTTTTTTTTAACTGCCTGACTTGTTTTGAGACCTGTGGTATTCCTCTACCCCTTTCTCCAGTCAAGTGTCCTTGAATGGATTGAATGACCTCACCATCAGTTTTTCTTGGTTTTTCAATAAAGGGATAAGGAAAGAGTGGGAGGCACATTGACATGACAGACCAAGAAAAGAGACAAGAATTCAACATTGAAAAATAATAAATGAAGTGTTTGACTTCTCAGTTAAAAGAAAAACAACTTACCTCATTTGAATCATTGAGGATAAAACAGAATTTCCTAAACTTCCAAGGGAATTTTGTTGGTAGAAAAAAGAACCCAAACCATTTACTTTAAAGGTCCTTTTAGAGCTCTCTTACATGCCCTTCCCCAGAATCAGAAGTGTCTTGCTTTCATGTTTCTACTTTGATGTTTCTCTGTGGCCAGAGTTTATTCATTTTCATTGCTGTATGCAATTATTATATGAATATACCACAGCTTATTTATCCATTCCATTATTGATGGACTTTGGAGTTATTTGGAATTGTGCTGAATGGACATTTTTGTGTATGTTTTTTAGTGAGTGTATATATATGTTTTGGGGGCACATATGTAGAAGTCTAACTATTGGATTTTAAGAGATCCAAAAATTTTGCTTGAGTAGCCACTTGCAAACACTTGTCAAAGAAATTGTACCAGTATATACACTTCCACCAATAACATAAGAGTTTCAGATGTTCTGCATATTCACCAGCATCTGGTATTTACCTGTCTTTTTAATTTGACCCATCCTGTTGGGTATATTATGATATTGACTTGTGATTGCACTTTGTACTTTCTTTCTTTCTTTTTTTTTTAAGATTTTATTTATTTATTTATTTATTTGACAGACAGAGATCACAAGTAGGCAGAGAGGCAGGCAGAGAGAGAGGGGGAAGCAGGCTCCCCGCTGAGCAGAGAGCCCGATGCGGGGCTTGATCCCAGGACCCTGGGATCATGACCTGAGCTGAAGACAGAGGCTTAACCCAGTGAGCCACCCAGGCGCCCCCACTTTGTACTTTCTTAATGACTAATGAAGTTGTTCACCATTATGTATGTTTATTGGATGCTCTGAAATCTTTTTTAATATATTTGTTGACATATTTTGATTATTTTTTCTAAGTGTCTGACTTTGCCTTACTGATTTGTAGGAGATTTTTATATATTCTGGAAACAAGTCTTTTGCAGTTATCTTTCCTTGTTCTGTGTCTTGTTCTTTTACATTCTTAATGCTATCTTTTGATAAATATAAGTTCATAATTTTAATATATCAAAATTTACCAATTTTCCTTTGTAGTTAATACTTTTTGTGTCTTACTGAAGAGATCTTTGTTTCCCCCAAGTTCATAAAGATATTCTCCGTGTTTCATTTTAAAAGTTTATTGTCTCACTTTTCACATTAAGGTCTTCAATACATGTGGATTTTTAAAATGATGTAAAGTAGGTGTCCAGTTTACTGTTTTATATATCTAATTCACCCAATGCCACTTACTGAACTGCATAGTTACCTTTTTCATTTATCAATTGACCACATATATGGCAGACCTGAGCTTTAGATGATCATTCTGGATATAAGGTAGAAAATGGAGTGGAAGGGGAGAAAGAATGGAAATGGGAAGAACAGGGAGATGGCTTCTATAATAGTACAGGTAAAAATGGAGGTGACTTGAGTTAGGAAGATAGCAAGAGAGATGCCAAGGGACAGGTTAATTTGACAGATGTTTTCAAAGTTGATAATAAGTATTAAATGTAGAATGACATAGAGGAGTGTGAAAAGGAGAGCAATAAAAAATTACTTTCATGTTTCTGGCTGAAACATCAATCTAATGGTAATGACATTCATTGAAATGAAAGAAAAGTTTGATTTGCAAGATTTTACATTGATTTTTCAAGAACTTACATCTTCCATGCTAAAAAGTTTTTCTACCTCCACCAATAACTTATAAAATTATGACCCTTTCATCATAACCTAAATAAACTCAAGAGAGGGTTGAAATGGTCTATTAAATCAAGGTCTATTAAATGTATCATTTGCTTTCAAGGATGGCAGGAAAAAAAACCCCAAAAGTTATTATTATTTGTTAAGTAGAAACCACTTTATGCAGTAGATAAGGATTCAATGAGCCTGATCTTTAGCAAATACTGGTTTCCATACCAAGACCAAACATCAACTTCAGCACAGCACTGACTCACAAATTCTTTGTATCTTCTGAAACCACAGTTCAAAGTCTCTTGGAGTGATGTAATTACAAATTGAAGCATATCCATCCCTTTCTATGTCAATTGAACCCTGGAGAGCTACTCTCCCAAAGTACCCTGCTACATGTATCAAGGTCTACGGAGGCTTTTCCATACATGCTTGAACCAAGGATTATTACAACAGTTCATTTCCCAGTGGTGTTCTGTGAGGTGAAAAGTACATTTATTAATGGTGCGCTGAGAGTAATAATAACATTAATAATTGATGTGTCTGCAGTTCATTTAATCTTTGAATTCCACAGCTCAGTTGTCATATCATATTATCTAAATTTCAAACAGACAAACTTCACCCTGGTTAGCACATTGAGGTAAAGATGGAGCTTGGAAAAACCTGAGATGGTTTATTATTCAGTTGCATATCCTATAGCAGAACTTCACAGGCTGGCTGAGACTGGGTTTCAGGTTTGGGAGGCAGGCTTCTTTCCATCAGCATTGGGACAGTAAGGTGTGGCTTTCCTATCCTGAGTATCCTACTCTGGGGTTGAGCGATGTCTAAGGCCGGACCCCACAGTTCTGCAATGTGAGCATGAGAGACCTCTGGCTCCTGCTGCTCTGCCCACTGGGTGCAGAATTCCCCAAGGAGATGATCTGCCAACAGCAAGCCATGCTGTTGTCTATGGACAAGAAATCTGTGGTGTGGTTGAATGAGTTCTTTCACATGATCAAGGAAAGACGTAGGCATTCCAAAGCCAGGGAGTAGAGAGTGAGTGGTGGTGATGAGCAGAAAAGCCTGGATGTGGGCTTCTGGTGGGCTCTGCTCCAGGCAGCTGCCCTGCATCTCTGTTGTTGATTCTTCTGTCAGTTTGTTTTGATGA
Source organism: Mellivora capensis (assembly GCA_004024625.1). Classification (NCBI taxonomy): domain Eukaryota; kingdom Metazoa; phylum Chordata; class Mammalia; order Carnivora; family Mustelidae; genus Mellivora; species Mellivora capensis. The sequence goes on from PISX010034491.1 coordinate 9,464, forward strand.
ATGTTTTTAGTGCAGCCCAAGCCAGCTGCCAAGTGACTGCTTTAATAATGTGTGTATTTTGTGCTTCATCATATTGATATTCTTGGTAAAGAAATGTTTTGGGGTGCCTGGGTGGTTCAGTGTATTAAAGCCTCTGCCTTTGCTCAGGTCATAATCTAGGGGTCCTGGGATCAAGCCCTGCATTGGGCTCTCTGCTCAGCAGGGAGCCTGCTTTCCTTTCTCTCTCTGCCTGCCTCTGCCTACTTGTGATCTCTGTCAAATAAATAAATAAAATTTTTTAAAAAGTTTTGATCAGAATCTAAAACAAAATGACATTACATTTTTTTAATGAAAGAAAATGAGCTCCTTGGTTGTTTCAATACACTGTCAACTGTTGTCACTTTGAATGGTTGAAAGTGTTTTAATTTTCCTGCCACTTGTTTGTGCAAACAAGTTTTCTCTTCCATGTAAACTCAAGAATTGAAGGAGATCATCCTTAGAAAATCTTGATAAAGGGGAGGAGTCAAGATGGCGGAGAAGTAGCAGGCTGAGCCTACATCAGGTAGCAGGAAATCAGCTAGATAGCTTATCAAACCATTGCAAACACCTACAAATCCAATGGGAGACTGAAGAGAAGGACAGCAATTCTAGAAACAGAAAATCGACCATTTTCTGAATGGTAGGACCGGCGGAGAAGTGAATCCAAAGTGACGAGAAGATAGACCACGGCGGGGAGGGGCCGGCTCCTGGCAAGTGGCGGAGCAACAGAGCACTAAATCAGGACTTATAAAAGTCTGCTCCACGGAGGGACATCGCTCCAGAGGTTAAACCAGGCAAAGCCCACATGGGGTCAGCATGGCCCCAGGTCCTGCAGGGTCACAGAAGGATCGGGGGTGTCTGAGTGTCGCAGAGGTCGCAGGTATCAGAGTGGGGAAGCCGGCAACAGAGACAGAGCTGAAGAGTGAGCTCTCAGCTCGGGGTTACCTTGAACCAGTTGCAGGCTGGGTGAGCTCGGAGCGTGGCCAGAGGCCAGGGAGACAGGAGTGATTGGGCGCTTTTTTCTGAGGGCACACTGAGGAGTGGGGCCCCGAACTCTCGCCTTCTCCGGGGCGGAGATTGGGAGGTCACCATTTTCATTCCTGTCCTCTGAACTCTATGGAAAGCGTTCAGGGAACAAAAGCTCCAGAAAGCGAAACCGAGCGGATTACTTAGCCCGGCCCCTGGTAAGGGTGGTGCAATTCCGCCTCGGGCAAAGACACTTGAGAATCACTACAACAGGCCCCTCCCCCAGAAGATCAACAAGAAATCCAGCCAAGACCAAGTTCACTTACCAAGGAGAAAAGCGGAATTCCAGAGGAGAAAGCAAAGGATGGAATTCATGGCTTTCTCCCCATGATTCTTTAGTCTTGCAGTTAATTTATTTTTTCTTTAATTTTTTTTCTTCTGCTAAATTTTTTTAACTTTTACCCTTTTCTTTTTTAACATTTTTTAACGAGTTTATCTTAACAATACCTTTCCAAAAAATTATAATCTTTTTTGAAACTTCATTATTATAGTCATATTTTATCCTTCATAGTATTTAACTTTATTTTTTGTATACACATAGGGGTTTTTTTTCTTCTGAAAAATTTGGGGTACAACTTCCTCTAGTAGATCAAAATATACCCTAAATCTAGCTCTGGGCTTGTTCTAGTCTCCAGCCTGAGCAAATTATCTCCACTTTCTTTTTCTTTTCTCCCAACCAACTTACTTTATCAACTCCTTTTTTTAGAAATTAAAAAAAATTTTTTTTTCATCTTTATAAGCATATTCCATCCCTTCATTGTGTTTACCCTTATATATGTTTTTCAGTCTTTAAAATTTTGGGAGGTAATTTCTTCTAAGAGACCAAAATACCCCAGAATTTAGTGGGTGACCCTGTTCTAGTAATCAGTCTAATATATATATATATTTTTTCTTTTTATATTTTTTCTTTATTTGTTTTCTTTTTTAAATTTTTTTTCTGAACTTCTTTTTATCCCCATTCTCCCCCCCATAATTTGGGTTCTCTTCTGATTTGGTTAAAGTGCATGTTCCTGGGGTCTTTGCCACCCTTCTAGTATTTTATTTATTTGCTCCTTCATATACTCTTATCTGGAAAAAAATGACAAGGTGGAAAAACTCACCACAAAAAAAAAAGAACAAGAGGCAGTACCAAAGGCTAGGGACCTAATCAATACAGACTTTGGTAATATGTCTGATCTAGAGTTCAGAATGACAATTCTCAAGGTTCTAGCCGGGCTCAAAAAAGGCATGGAATATATTAGAGAAACCCTCTCTGGAGATATAAAAGCCCTTTCTGGAGAAATAAAAGAACTAAAATCTAACTAAGTTGAAATCAAAAAAGCTATTAATGAGGTGCAATAAAAAATGGAGGCTCTTGCTGCTAGGATAAATGAGGCAGAAGAAAGAATTAGTGATATAGAAGACCAAATGACAGAGAATAAAGAAGCTGAGCAAAAGAGGGACAAACAGCTACTGGATCATGAGGGGAGAATTCGAGAGATAAGTGACACCATTAGACGAAACAACAATAGAATAATTGGAATTCCAGAAGAAGAAGAAAGAGAGAGGGGACCAGAAGGTATATTGGAGAGAATTATTGTAGAGAATTTCCCCAATATGGCAAAGGGAACAAGCATCAAAATCCAGGGGATGCAGAGAACCCCCCTCAAAATCAACAAGAATAGGTCCACACCCCGTCACCTAATAGTAAAATATACAAGTCTTAGCAACAAAGAGAAAATCCTGAAGGCAGCCCAGGAAAAGAAGTCTGTAACATACAATGGTAAAAATATTAGATTGGCAGCAGACATATCCACAGAGACCTGGCAGGCCAGAAAGAACTGGCATGAATATATTCAGAGAACTGAACGAGAAAAACATGCAGCCAAGAATACTATATCCAGCTAAGCTATCATTGAAAATAGAGAGATAAAAAGCTTCCAGGACAAACAAAAACTGAAAGAATTTGCAAACACCAAACCAGCTTTACAGGAAATATTGAAAGGGGTGCTCTAAGCAAAGAGAGAGCCTAAAAGTAGTAGATCAGAAAGGAACAGAGACAATATACAGTAACAGTCACCTTACAGGCAATACAATGGCACTAAATTCATATCTCTCAATAGTTACCCTGAATGTTAATGGGCTAAATGCCCCAATCAAAAGACACAGGGTATCAGAATGGATAAAAAAAACAAAACCCATCAATATGTTGCCTACAAGAAACTCATTTTAGACCAGAAGACACCTCCAAATTTAAAGTGAGGGGGTGGAAAACAATTTACTATGCCAATGGACATCAGAAGAAAGCTGGGGTGGCAATCCTTATAAAAGATCAATTAGATTTTAAGCCAAAGACTATAATAAGAGATGAGGAAGTACACTATATCATACTCAAAAGGTCTGTCCAACAAGAAGATATAACAATTTTAAATATCTATGCCCCTAACATGGAAGCAGCCAACTATATAAACCAATTAATAACAAAATCAAAGAAACACATCAACAATAATACAATAATAGTAGGGAACTTTAACACTACCCTCACTGAAATGGACAGATCATCCAAGCAAAAGATCAACAAGGAAATAAAGGCCTTAAATGACACACTGGACCAGATGGACATCACAGATATATTCGGAACATTTCATCCCAAAGCAAACAGAATACACATTCTTCTCTAGTGCACATGGAATATTCTCCAGAATAGATCACATCCTGGGTCATAAATCAAGTCTCAACCAGTATCAAAAGATTGGGGTCATTCCCTGCATATTTTCAGACCACAATGCTCTGGAGCTAGAACTCAATCACAAGAGGAAATTTGGAAAGAACCCCAATACATGGAGACTAAACAGCATCCTTCTTAAAAATGAATGGGTCAACCAGGAAATTTAAGAAGAATTGAAAAAAATTCATGGAAACAAATGATAATGAAAACACAACAGTTCAAAATCTGTGGGACACAGCAAAGGCAGTCCTGAGAGGAAAATGTATAGCCGTAAAAGTCTTTCTCAAGAAATAAGAAAGGTCTCAAATACACAACCTAACCCTACACCTAAAGGAGCTGGAGAAAGAACAAGAAAGAAAGCCTAAACCCAGCAGGAGAGGAGAAATCATAAAGATCAGAGCAGAAATCAATGAAATAGAAACAAACAAACAAACAAAAAAAAGAACAAATCAATGAAACTAGGAGTTGGTTCTTTGAAATAATTAATAAGATTGATAAACCCCTGGCCAGACTTATCAAAAAGAAAAGAGAAAGGACCCAAATAGATAAAATCATGAATGAAAGAGGAGAGATCACAACCAACACCAAAGGATTACAATTATAAGAACATACTATGAGCAACTTTACGCCAACAAATTTGACAATCTGGAAGAAATGGATGCATTCCTAGAGACATATAAACTACCACAATTGAACCAGGAAGAAATAGAAAACCTGAACAGA
>PISX010034492.1:0-13944 GCA_004024625.1 Mellivora capensis
AAAGAAATGGAAAAATGTTCCATGCTCCTGGATTGGAAGAACAAATATTGTGACAATGTCTATGCTACCTAAAGCAATCTACACATTTAATTCAATCCCTATCAAAATCCCACCCATTTTTTTCAAAGAAATGGAACAAATAATCCTAAAATTTATATGGAATCAGAAAAGACCTCGAATAGCCAAAGGAATATTGAAAAAGAAAGCCAAAGTTGGAGGCATCACAATTCCGGACTTCAAGCTCTATTACCAAGCTGTCATCATCAAGACAGTATGGTACTGGCACAAAAACAGACATATAGATCAATGGAACAGAATAGAGAGCCCAGAAATAGACTCTCAACTCTATGGTCAACTTATCTTCGATAAAGCAGGAAAGAATGTCCAATGGAAAAAAGACAGCCTCTTCAATAAATGGTGTTGGGAAAATTGGACAGCCACTTGCAGAAAAATGAAATTGGACCATTTCCTTACACCACACACAAAAATAGACTCAAAATGGAGGAAGGACCTCAATGTGAGAAAGGAATCCATCAAAATCCTCGAGGAGAACGCAGGCAGCAACCTCTTCGACCTCAGCCGCAGCAACACCTTCCTAGGAACATTGCCAAAGGCAAGGGAAGCAAGGGCAAAAATGAACTATTGGGATTTCATCAAGATCAAAAGCTTTTGCACAGCAAAGGAAACAGTTAACAAAACCAAAGACAACTGAGAGAATGGGCTTATAAAAACATAGTAAAGATGATACACAGAGGGGTGACTATTGTAGCAGAGAGCAAGCATTGTCGGAGAAGCACTCAAAATAATGGACACAATCAAATAACTAACGTACCTTAATATTCTAAAACTCTCCATAACTTCTCTTTATAAAATTTATCTTACACACAGTGTTGATTCTGTTATGCATTACTGTATTTGGCAACTTCAAAACCTGCACCATAAGGCTTGAAATGGTATCTTTATATAATACAATTACATATATTACATATATAGAGATGTGAAATAATATGCTGTTATCTAAATAGTTATGACATTCTAAAATGTATTTAAGAAATAGGAAAGAACATTTTCAAAAGAACAGAAATCTTGGAAATTAAGAACAGTTCTGGCCTCTGTGTAGCATGTCTATTTCTTCACCATGGGTCATTGCTCATCTGAATCCAACCTTTAAAACAAACCTTCATTTTGAAGGATACAGCATCTGTTATACAGTCTTCTTCCAACAATCCTTTTTAAAATCTAATTATTTTCAGGTCAACAATCCCTAATAATCTCAAAAGACTTTCCTCTTTCAGCTCATCCTAGATTTCAACAGTTAAACATTCACACTTAACCTACTCAACACACAGCCTTCACAGTCTACTCCTCTTTAGTCCACCACTTCAGTTCAACAAAAATAACAACTGTTAAAATAATTTAGTAATGGTCCACCTCTGGACTCTTAAAATACCCAAGCACCTTCTCTGACCATGTACTTCTACCTTCTACCTCTCTTTAAATCACTTTCTTGATCTCAGAATGATTTGCATCTTCCTGATAACCCATTCCTCATTGCACTTTTCTTCCTATTCAGTCTGAATCTGACTAGTCGTTTCTACTTTCACCAATCACCCACAAATCCCTTGATCCATGGTCACATGTTTGGCAAATGCTAGATTAAAGGAATGGGTTTTCTTAGAACAGAACTGCCTCAGTATTAAAAGAGAGGTTTAGTATATTATCATTTCCCTAACAGAAATCCTGACCCTAGGAGATATTTAGGACCAATGTCCTAAGTAGCACATCTTTGGAAACACTGGCTTACATTTACTAACTCCTCTTTACCTCCTCCCTTTCTCCTCTAACTAAGCTGCCAGCAAACTTTATTAGGCCTAAACACTACATTAAAATAGATCTATTTGTTGATTCCCCCAAATATTTGTTGAGCACCTAGCATGAGACAGGAACTGTTCTTTTTTTTTTTTTAAGATTTAATTTGTTTATTTGACAGATTGAAGAGAGCACAAGCAAAAGAAGTGGCAAGCAGAGGGAGAGGGAAAAGGAGACTCCCTGCTTGGCAGGGAGTCTAATGTGGGGCTTGATCCCAGGACTCTGGGATCATGACCTGAGCTGAAGGCAGCAGCTTAACCAACTGAGCCATCCAGGTGCCCTGAGACAGGAACTGTTCGATGAGGTAAGCAAACAGTGATGATTTTATAGAGCTTCTACTCTTCTAACAAGGAAAAAATAAAAACAAATACATAAAATGTCAGGTAGTGATAAGCACAATGCAGAAAATAGAGCAGAGTTAAGAAGAGAGAAGACAGTCATAGTGTTATGTGTAAGTGTATTTGGAAACTGGATAGGATCAGGGAAAGCTTCTTTAATGAGGAGACTTTTAAAGCAGAGACCTTCAGATATTAATATTAACTCTTCGTCAAAGCTAGACAACCCTTTTGCTTCATTTGCTCTCTCATATCGAACAGTCATATCTCACTTCTCCTCCCTATTTAATTCCCACAATCTGTGCCTTAGTTCAAATCTTCATCCCATATACATATTTCCAGTCTCTTCTTTCTCCAGCCTATTCTGTACCATAGCCATTTATAGAGTAAGACTGCACACAATCCCTTCCAAGCATGCTTTTTACCTCTACTGAAACCCTTCTAAGCTCCTAACACACTTACATGAGTTTCCCCATCCAATAAACAAGGACTGAGGGGAACTCCCATGTACTAGGCACCTTGCTGAATGCTTTATATATGTGATATCATTTAATATTAATATAGTTCAGGTAGATTAGTATTTAAAACCTCCATTTTTTATAGCTGAGGAAACTGCAGATTTACTAAACCACAGAACTAAAAAGAAACAAAACAATGATCCAAACATAGGCCTCTCCAACACACTGGCTTTTAAAATAACCTAGCATCTAACTCGAGACTAAAAAACAATGAATGCTAGATAAATCAATAAAGATGAAGAATTATTCAGTAAACTAGCATGTGTTTGGACCAGAGAAAAACAAAACCAAAAGGAAACCCTAATGGGACAGGAATGTTTTCTTCAACTAAATCTAGGGTACACAGAGAAAAGCAAATTAGACTTCTAAGGAGGTTTTAGAGGGCAGTACACTAAGATCTGCCATTTAGTACGCCAAAAAGGAATGGGGAGCCTGATCTCTATTACAACTGTTAATAACCACTTATCAAGATGTTATGAAAGAAATGACAATAGTGTATTTATTAAATCTGCTTAAAGTTTATCATCTCTCCATTTTACAGATGCAAAGCTTAGGAGCGACTAAAACTCTCCCAAGTCTAGAACTAACTCTATAGGCTTTAGGTATATCTACAGGGCACAAGAGTTAGGCGAAAAGAAATTAAAGGTTTTGCTCCAATTACACACAGAAGTTCTCAAATATAGATGATACAAAATCATGAGCGATAATTTATATTTAGTTTTGAAATACAGTGTTCAGACTACTACCTCATCTCTTAATGATCAGGGAACATGAGAAGTCCCAGAAGACCAAAAATAATAAAAGTGGCACATGCTTTATACATAAATAATTTTTAAAAGAGTATGATAATCTTCAATAGAATTTTTTAAGGGGCCATATATTGTCTGGTTTTGTAATGAAGATTAGTCCAGTAACTAGCTTCAACTAGAAACATGAGTCTGACACCAAACAGTACAATATTTGCTCAATTACTATGACATGGTAAGCAAATTCCTGGAGATTTTCTACAGGACTGCAATATAACATTTATTAGACCTCAAAGTGCTAGACTTTAGGATCAAAGTTGGTTAAAGGATCTGCCTTTGGCTCAAGTCAAGATCCTGGCATCCTGGGATGGAGCCCCTGCATCTAGCTCTCTGCTCAGAGGGGAGCCTGCTTTTCCCTTTCCCTCCTCCTTGTGCTTTCTCTCTAATATATAAATAAAATCTTTAAAAAACAAAACAAAAACCCCAAGTGTTAGATTTTAACTTCCAATAAGGGAAAAACTTTATCTTATTTATCACTGTATCAATATTTATTAAATGAAGGCATAGATGAATGAATTAATGGATGGAACCTTAAGATTCCAACTTCTGATCTTTGCAAAATGGGACCTAACAGGAACTGATTTTAAAAAAAGAAGAAAGAAAGGCACTGTTCTAACTTCAGCAAAAACTCTCAGAGCTTTTATTTTATTAGTTTAAACCACATGAATTACTAATATTCAACTGTTTTGTCCTACAAAAAAAAATAAACCTATTTCATATATTTTAACTTAACCTAATTAGAACTAAACACATCATAGTTAATGATAGTAACTCATTTTGTTAAACAATAAACAAAAACAAAATACCCCCAAAAAGTAAGGAGCAAGTACTGTTTACCGTGATACATCATAAGCTGGGCCCATAAAACATACCCCTCATAACATATTACATCAGAATACATGTATTTTTCCACCAATGTATTGAATACTATACTGGGTTTTCATTATATTTTAAAAGCATTCTTAGTAAGATTTCAATAGTAATGTCTTGGTATTGCTAGAATATAAGGTTCACTAAAACAAAGATTCAATGAGAACAGGGCTTTTGACTTTTTATTTTTTGCTACAACCTAGAATGTTGGGGCCTAGAATGGTGCCCATGATAGACAAAGTCATTTATCTAACGACAAATATTTATTAAGTACCTACTCTGGGTCAGACACTGTTTTAGATGCTTAGCATATATAAGTGAAAAAACAGATGAAGATCTTTGCCTTAATTACAAATGTTAAATGAAATAATAAAAATCTGAAGAAAAGTTGTTTTAAAGCACTTAATGTGTGTTATGACAACTTCACAAGAATTCCAGAACCCATGATCCTATCCACTATGTTACAAGACCACCACATATTTTAAAATTTATTTTAAAAATAAGGTTCCTCCATAAGTCCTCTAAAAAACAGTATCTTGAAAGTAAGGAGTGTGATCATTACAATTCTTATTTCATGGAAACTTAATGATCTCCCTGAAACAAATTACATGACCAGAGAACAGGAACTTCACTTGTCACAGTATACTGTAGCTGCCCACAAAAGGAAAATTTATCAGAATTCTCATCTACCATTCTCAAGCTGTTTACTGTGAGAGTAAAAGCATTAAAAACTATCATATTCATCATTACATTTTTTTGGGTATGCTTAGGTAACTGCAAAAAGTTACCAGTTATTACTTTTCACTTTATAACACAACCTGAAATAATTTGTTTTCTGGCATGCAACAATACAGGGCTCAATGCCTCTCTTTATTTTTAATTCCACCTGAATCTATGTAAAATAGGAGGAGGGAAAAGAGCTAAACCAAGGCAACAGGATCTTTCATCAGAAGGATTAACCACAATTTGAAATACAACCTTGAAACTGTTGTTGCCAATGTTAACTAGTTTTTTCCACTGTTGTTTTTAGGCAAATGTTATACTACAGAGCATAAGACGGACAAAAATAATGAGAAGTGAAAGAATTGGGAACAAAGCAAAATCTGGAGTCATGGCTACAGCACAAGGATTAACTCAAAGATAAGAAATCAATGCCGGTCTTCCTTACAGAGTCGTCATAAACAAGCTCTTAAATCCTTCTGTTAATCTATTGTCCCGGCTTTGAAGCTGGCCAGTGACTCTTCCTCGGTAGATGCTCTTGGCATCCCTCCGATAGAAGATGCGGTAGAAAGAGAAAAACGATTACCTAGGGAAACTGGCCAGGAAAGTGTCTGGAGCTAGAGACTGAAAACACACCCAGGGACCCCAGCAAAGGCTGGCAGTAGAGAGGCCATGGACATTAATGAAGAGTCCACTTTGCAAGAAAAATAAAATCTGGCTGGACACTGTGATTATCAAAAGGGCACTCAGGAGTCAGGCAAGACCAAAAGATGGTATAAGAGACCTGCAGGCACTTGCCAAAGGAGTATCAGGCTCCCGGTGGGAAACCCCAGCTGAACACCGTCTGAGGCGGGGCAGCCTGAGGATCGTGAGCTCCACGGTGTTGGGGGCTGTGAGGCTACCGCCCGCTCGGGCCTCCAAAGGAGCCGCAGGATCCACCGCTTCGGTCCAGCCCTCGCCACCCCGGCACCTCTGTCCTGGACACCGCGGGTTGCTTCAGGCCCGCTCTCACCGCCTGGCCCGCACCTCTCCACCTCCTCACCTTCCAGTCCCTCCATTGCGCCACCACCTTTGACTCCCCGAGATTTCTCCCCCAACACCCGCCGCCGCCGCCGCCGCCGCCGCCGCCGCCGCCACCGCCGCCACCGCCCAGCTCCGGCTGTAGCAACCCGGCCGCACCTCCCACCCACTAACATCCTGGGCTCCCATTGGCCCGACGCTTGCGGGGCGGGGCTCAGGAGGGGCGGGGCTCAGGATTGGCGCATCTCCCGCTGCAATTGCACGGCTGCTTCCCGACTGTGAGCTTTCCCGGTCGCCCTCCTGGTAAGCCTAAACCGCTTCAGGTTGTGTACCGTAGCTAAACGACGTCTTTGTTCTCCTGGCCGCAGACTTGTTTTCCTCACACACTACCCTTCCACTTAGAATGTCCCAGCACCTCATGGACAGCCCTTCACCAGTCCCTCAGTGAGTCATTACAGTTCTGTCTTCTCCTCTCTCCCTGAGGGCTCTAAGCTAACAAGCAAACCAAACACGCCCTACACACGTTTGTGCAGTTCACTCTCCATTTTCCGCTGGTCACGCGACGTTACTGGAGTGTATTCCCAAAAGCTGCTAGTCACACTTAGATTAAGGAGTTAAGGCATTTCCCCCCACCCCTGAAATCCTACTTTGTGTCTGGGATTGTAGAACTGAGATTGCCCTGAACGCTTGGAAACGATTTTCTCAGCCTGAAAGCTTGGGCCGAAAATTAGAAGTGAAACCCAGCTCATCCTTCATCTTCATCTACTCTAGGCCTACCCAGGCTCTATATTTAATCATCCTTTAACTAAAATAGTCTGCTGGCTTTGTACCTTATGAACTAATACCAAAACTATGTTTGATCAGGGAGCTTAAGGGTGGAACTAACTACAGAATGAGGCCTATTTCTGTCAGAGTCCAAAACCTATTGAGGATGAAGCTAGCTTCAAAACTAGCTAAAACTTTTGTTTAATAGTCTTAACACGTTTCACTAGAACTAAGTTTCTTTAAAAATCTGATTTAGCAGTGATAAACCATATTTGTTACCTCTAGTGTATCTACTGGCAAGTTATCAGTATAAATGTAACTTCTGTAACAGGTCTTATATTCATTTTCTTATTAATCTGTTCAGTTGCAGAGTTTTCACATCATATCTAACTTTGTTTACTGTTAAAAATATGTATCTTAGAAAGCAATAGCCTTTAGGAAACAATGGTCCTCTTACTCCCCACTCAAATGAAGTTATTACAGTTGACCTTGAATAATATGGGGGTTAGGGGTGCTGACACCCGCACCGTGGAAAGTCCACGTATCACTCTTGACTCCCCCAAAACTTAACTAATAGCCTGCTGTTGACTGGAAGCCTTACCAATAGCATAAACAGTCAGTTAACACCTATATTGTATATTATATATATTATATACTGTTCTTACAATAAAGTAAGCTAGAGAAAAGAAAATGATATTGGGAAAAATCACAAGAAAGAGAAAATACATTTACAGTACTGTATTTATTTTTTTATTTTACAGTACTGTATTTATTTTTAGAAAAACCCATATAAGTTTACTTTCACAGTTCAAACCTGTACTTTTCAAGGGTCAACTGTATAAACTAGAAACAAACACTAGAGGGGGACATCACCTTTTATTTGGGAAGGTTATCTAAGTACAGTTGAATCCGGTATGGTTCATCTCTTACACAGTCATGTGAAGGAAAACTTCCACCCTGCCTGTTTCTATTCCTGTCCTTCCCATAGTTCTGTTCTGACTTTTCAGTTCCTCTAACATCTGAGATCTGAGGCCTTATTGGCCAGACCACAGCCATCTGCCACTTACCCTCCCTGGCCTAAGTGGAAAAGTCCTTTTTCCTTGATGTTGCTAAAACAAAACTAGAATTATGGGGCAGTGGATGAGGAGGACTTTTAAAAGAGCACAATAGAGGAAAAAAACCACACTTGGAAGAAAACCCAAAAATAAAGAAGCAATTTAGTTTAGAAATGACAAGTTCTTGAACTGAACTCAAGCCAAAGATTGAGTTGGCTAATACATACTCTATTATGCATAAAAACAATAAGGCAATAATAATGATAACAATACAATTTTTTAAAATCATGTTAGTCATATTTTAGGTTCTTTTCATATGTTCACTTATTTAATCTTCAAAACAATTCTTCAGAGTAGATAGTGTAATTTTCATTTTTCAGAATTAATTATTTTCTAGATGTTTCAGATTAATTTTCTGCCATATATATACTACTAGTGAATGTAACTTCGATTTAAAGTCTGGTCTGTCTGATTTTACCTATGGCAATTTCATGGCACTCCTCACTTCCCTTCCTCACCTTGCCTTCTAGTTGCCTTAAATGTAATTCTAAATGTTCAGACATGTTGTTGAAGGTATACTTGGGTAGGCATTACTACTGTGGATTTTAATTCTTTAAAACATGCCTGATTATCTCCTGTACAGATAATAGGCTCTCAGCACTTTTATGCTACAGCTATCCTGGCTCCTGAAGCTTTTTTCCTGGTCCTGACCTCTGAGCAAAAAAGACAGTTTCTTATCTGCCTTCCTAAATTCCATCCTCTGCCTCCAAATGTATGGCCTAAGAGTCTGGTCTTGGTGTTCTCTTCTGACTTTACTTCCTCTTGATCTATTCCATTTTTCTCACCCATCCATTCATCAAATATTTGTTGAGTACCTATTATATATATTTCAGGCCCATTTCTTTATTAGTCAGTTACTAAAATGAATGAAGCTCAGTTCCTTCTCTTATGTTTCTTATCTGTTCATATTTTTATAGCTGCTAAGTATTCTTTTTAGCTGATGGCAACATTTATAGATGAATGAAAAATAAAGATTTTTTCACCTCTTTATGAAACAAAAAAGAAAGCAAAGGTTCAGAGATGTATTGACTCAATACAGATGACAAAATTATTAAGTAGCTGAAATAGATGTTGGACCCTGCCTTACCATATCATCTACCTGATTCTTTATGCTTTGCATTACTTTCTCTTCCATCATTATTTCCTGGAGCCAATCCACATCTCTTTTGGACCTTTCAAAGGGCTGAGCAAGTCACATGTATCTTCTTGTGATACCTCCTGTTGGATCTTACCCAAAAATCCTGTTGGATCTTACCCAAAAATCAATTTCCCTTTCTGAGACAACATTTGGCTCTCATTGAAATCATTTTCAGAGCATAGCTAAATGCAATTCTGAATCTCAGTGAGAATCCGACCCAGTTTATCAACTCCCATTATATAAGGGGTTTCTTATCTCCACAGCCTCCAGCGGAATGACCCATTATAATTTAGTAATTCACACATTTAGTAATCATAGCAAAATGATAACTTTAATCAAAAACAAAAGAAGCATATTTCCCCTAAAAAGGGAGAAGAACTATGGAACAGTTTTCAAGATGGAGGAAGCACATCTGAGTTGGCTCTTACTAGTTTTATTTTGTAGATTGAAATAAAAAGAAAATTTTTAAATGTTCAGAGAAAAAAAAATAGTGGTAGTCATAAATAAGGAAACACTGAGAAGAGAAAAGAAAAGAAAAAAAAAAAAGAGGAGGTTAAAGCAAGCTTCATCTCCTTCGTTGATTGGAAGGCTACTTCATTCACGGTGTGATAGTGATTATTCTACTCTTTCTCCTCTAGTTCCAAAAGAAACTCCAATCCCAAAAGGAATCTCTATTCTCCCCACTTTCAAAAGTAGTTCTCAGCAGCAATAGGATACATTTTTTTCAACCTCCAGTTATGGTCCCATCTATCCATCCCTTGCCACCACAATCCCAAATCTTATCTGAAAATCTGTTCACCCAAATACTCTTGTATGCACAGCACTGTTCTCGGCACAATTGGAAGCTCCAAAGAGGTCTCTCTGATTTCTGTGCAGTTAACATCTAGTAGAGGAAGCCCTGGGCAGCACATAATACAGTGATAGATAGAGGACAATATATGCAACATATTATTAAGTCTTAGATGGTTTGGTATTGCTTAAGATATCAGGGGACATTTGCCTGAATAGAACAATTTAAAGGGTCTTACAAAGAAGTAGAACTTAAATTCTATCTTGAAGGGTGTCATTGGATATGTAAAGATCATCGAGGATGAGGGGGACAATGACATAACACTTAAAGTAATGGAAGTCTGGCATGCTCTGGGGTAGTTGGTAAAGAAACAAGAAGAGTAATTAAATATATTCATGATGTTAAATTTTTCTAAGTTATAAATCACAGGTGTTATAATTATATATTTCACATTTTTTAATCTCAGATGCAGGGTGTTGAGTTAATAATACTTAACACTGTACAACACATATGTCAACTGCCTACAGAAAGTCATCTTTCTTCCCCCATTTTATTACTTAGATTTTTCATCCACCATTTTAACTATCTGCCAACCTCTTACTATAAGCACCATGATACTGCATTTAAGTTCAGAGCTCACAGGTATCTTTGGATATATGTGGTTCCTTGAAACATATATTGTACTATTTTATATGTGCATCTGTTCTTAATTTATATATATGACATTATACTGTAGCCTTCATTCAATTTGTAATTTTTAAATAAATATTCATTTAGAGATTCACCCATGCTCCTGTATATAACACTAGTTTATTGCTTCTGTGTGCTGAATTACTGTATATATACACCACATTTTATTTACTCATTTCTGTAGTGATGGGCACCCTGAAGTGATGGGCCTCTAACATGCTGCTACAATGAACATCTTTGTGCCTGTCCCCTTATGAACATGGGCTCAGGTTTCTCTGGGATGTGTTCCTGGAATAGATTATTGGATCATATTCATTTCTAGTAAGTATACCCAAATTGTTCTCTGCAATGGCTGTACCAGTATATACTGCCATCACAATGTGCAAGAGCACTCATCTTCCCATAATTCATTAATAGCTGACCTACCCCTAATTTTTGCCAGTATGTTGAAAACCAAGACTTTGGCATCTCTTTATATACCTGCTAATTCAGATTTGATTTTCAAAGAATTTCTTGGTTTTATCTATGTTTTATATTGGGGTTCTTATTTATTCTCATAAGAATTTGTAAATTCCTTGTATATTTTAGATGTTAACTGCTTGCTATTTATTTTAATCTCTTTTCAGTTTATGAAATATTTGATAACTTTATCTATGACACCTTTCATTTAACAGAAGTTTTTAACTTTAATTCTGCCAAGTACATCAATAAATTTTTTAAATTAATTAATTTATTTTTATTTCTTTTCAGTGTAACAGTATTCATTGTTTTTGCACCACACCCAGTGCTCCATGCAATACGTGCCCTCCCTAAAACCCACCACCAAGCTCCCCTAACCTCTCACCCCCTGCCCCTTCAAAATCCCTCAGGTTGTTTTTCAGAGTCCATAGTCTCTCATGGTTCACCTCCCCTTCCAATTTCCCTCAACTCCCTTCTCCTCTCCATCTCCCCATGTCCTCCATGTTATTTGTTATACTCCACAAATAAGTGAAACCATATAATAAGTGACTCTCTCTGCTTGACTTATTTCACTCAGCACAATCTCTTCCAGTCCTGTCCATGTTGCTACAAAAGTTGGGTATTCATCCTTTCTGATGGAGGCATAATACTCCATAGTATATATGGACCACATCTTCCTTATCCATTCGTCCGTGGAAGGGCATCTAGGTTCTTTCCACAGTTTGGTGACCGTGGCCATTGCTGCTATGAACATTGGGGTACAGATGGCTCTTCTTTTCACTACATCTGTATCTTTGGGGTAAATACCCAGTAGTGCAATTGCAGGATCATAGGGAAGCTCTATTTTTAATTTTTTGAGGAATCTCCACACTGTTCACCAATTTGCATTCCCACTAACAGTGTAAGAGGGTTCCCCTTTCTCCACATCCTCTCCAACACACGTAGTTTCCTGTCTTGCTAATTTTGGCCATTCTAACTGGTGTGAGGTGGTATCTCAATGTGGTTTTAATTTGAATTTCCCTGATGGCTAGTGATGATGAACATTTTTTCATGTGTCTGATAGTCATTTGTATGTCTTCATTGGAGAAGTGTCTGTTCATGTCTTCTGCCTATTTTTTGACATGATTATCTGTTTTGTATGTGTTAGTTTGAGAAGTTCTTTGTAGATCCTGGATATTAACCTTTTGTCTGTACTGTCATTTGCAAATATCTTCTCCCATTCCGTGGGTTGTGTCTTTGCTTTGTTGACTGTTTCCTTTGCTGTGCAGAAGCCTTTGATCTTGATGAAATCCCAAAAGTTCATTTTCGCTTTTGTTTCCTTTGCCTTTGGAGACATATCTTGAAAGAAGTTGCTGTGGCTGATATCAAAGAGGTTACTGCCTATGTTCTCCTCTAGGATTCTGATGGATTCCTGTCTCACATTGAGGTGCTTTATCCATTTCGAGTTTATCTTTGTGTACGGTGTAAGAGAATGGTCGAGTTTCATTCTTCTACATATAGCTGTCCAATTTTCCCAGCACCATTTATTGAAGAGACGGTCTTTTTTCCACTGTGTATTTTTTCCTGCTTTGTCAAAGATTATTTGACCATAGAGTTGAGGGTCCATATGTGGGCTGTCTACTCTGTTCCACTGGTCTATGTGTGTGTTTTTATGCCAGTACCATGCTGTCTTGGTGATCACAGCTTTGAAGTAAAGCTTGAGATCAGGTAACGTGATGCCACCAGTTTTATTTTTGTTTTTCAACATTTCCTTAGCAATTCAGGGTCTCTTCTGATTCCATACAAATTTTAGGATTATTTGCTCCAGCTCTTTGAAAAATACCGGTGGAATATTGATCAGAATGGCATTAAAAGTATAGATTGCTCTAGGCAGTATAGACATTTTAACAATGTTTATTCTTCCTATCCAAGAGCATGGAATGGTCTTCCATCTTTTTGTGTCTTCTTCAATTTCTTTCATGAGTGTTCTGCAGTTCCTCGAGTACAGATCTTTTACCTCTTTGGTTAGATTCTACCAAACTTTTAAAGAAGAAGTAACACCTATTCTCCTGAAGCTGTTTCAAAAAATTGAAGCAGAAGGAAAACTTCCAGACTCTTTTTATGAAGCCAGCATTACCCTGATCCCCAAACCAGGCAAAGACCACACCAAAAAGGAGAATTTCAGACCAATGATGAATATGGATGCTAAGATTCTCAACAAGATCCTAGCAAACAGGATCCAACAGCACATTAAAAAGATTATCCACCATGATGAGGTGGGATTCATCCCTGGGTTACAAGGATGGTTCAACATTCGCAAATCAATCAATGTGAAAGAACAAATCAATAAGAGAAAAGAGAGAAGAACCAAATGGTCCTCTCAGTTGATGCAGAAAAAGCATTTGACAAAATCCAGCATCCGTTCCTGATTAAAATGCTTCAATATATTTTTCTTATGAACTGCTAATCTGATTTTTTATTAGGGTTCTCTTCACCTCTACATAATAAGAGTATTTGCTTATGTATTTTTCTATTAGTATAACCAAATATAATCCTAAGAAAACAAAGACAATTTAGATACAGATCAGGGAGGACAGTAAAAACATAATTTTTTCTAGTGTCCTGTATGTTATGGGGTAACTCTAAAAATTCAAATAAGAACCTATGCCTAGGAACTCTCCTACACTGTTGGTGGGAATGCAAGCTGGTGCAACCGCTCTGGAAAACAGCGTGGAGGTTCCTCAAAAAGTTGAAAATAGAACTACCCTATGACCCAGCAATTGCACTACTGGGTATTTACCCTAAAGATACAAACGTAGTGATCCGAAGGGGCACGTGCACCCGAATGTTTATAGCAGCAATGTCTACAA